>JANBQC010000164.1:0-48954 GCA_027576995.1 Dimargaris cristalligena
TGTCCAACGCCCCGCCTACTGTTAGAAGCCTACCCCCGAGACTCTTGACGGACTAAGAGTGGTTAACTCGGGCGACAGGACGCAAGTCAAGGGTTGAAGTTACATAGCAAGGCGAAAAATGGGAACGGGAGCTGGGACAGAAGGGATGCGGTTCCTTGATATTTCACTGGCCGACTCCGGACCGTAAAAAGGGTGAAGTAAGGTGATACTGGCAAGGGCTTGGTTACTATTGGCCCCTAAATCACCCTGTTCATGGATTCCTTGTACAAGGGCTTTTCACGCAGTAACCCCCCCCCCATTTAAACCAATAGCAAGGTCGTCAACGTATAATGGTATAATACTATTATACAGGGGACACAGTATTGTCCAATTATATAATTCCATCCCGGAACTAGGTGAGCCCCGTAGTTGAGCGGTGGACCATTGTTCCTACTTGGTCAACCGTAAACCGGCGGCCTCACTCGGCTCGGAAAAGGCGAAGTTCCAAATCTCCGTATACGCATTAGTAGGTTTCCCGACTTGTCTTTTCCAATACTCCATGGTCCTGTGGAATATATGTTGGCTACTTCAACTAGCGGAAAAAGAAGAAAGCCCGGGGTACTAGTCGCTCTGATATTTGACCACTTCTATTCATTAGCAAATATCTATATATCGGCTTTGAGAGGTGGAGGCAGTATGGAATAGGGTATAGGTAGCTCCATAATAGTCGAAAGGTGGAGGCAAAACGTATCCGGCACCATTTTGCCGGACTTTTCACTTTAGAATGATGTAATTATGGGCCAACCTAGGCGTGCTGCTATTCCATAATATATAATCGCCCATTAGCGTGCACGGCATAGTGCGGTTTTTCTCCGGCGAAGGAGGAGTTAGGAGTAGACGAGGGTGGGGCTCGAGTTGAGGCTCGGGGTCAACTCCATTCTTCACCGGGACAAGGTAGCGTTCAACCGAGAATTCCTGTATACCCTGCAAGCCAATGGCTTTTTATTAAAGGTTCAAACTCCATCACACCCGATCCGAGTGATTTTCTCTAACCATCACTAATCATACTACTACTTTCCCTGTGCATTGAAATAGCCAACGACCAGGCCAAGGAAAGTCGGCAAGGCAGGTCGCTCGTTGAATAAAAAATACCCCCGCCAATGGGTACATAAAACGAATAATTGGCGCTAAGGAAAAGAGTCGGGTATTTCGAAACCGAAAGAGGGGAGGGGTGATGTATAGCAGTAGGCTTCCTTTGGATCACGCAGATATAAATAGCTATGGAAAGTCCCCCCTTCGACACTTATCTACATCTTGCCCAGACAAAGTAGCTTTATTTTGCCATCTCCCTCTGATAATAATTTCCTATATTAACTTAGCTGTTGTTCATATACGCCTGTTCATCGTGCCGTCCTTAGCCATTTGGTACGTACAACATTTCCCTCGACCCAAACTTTTCTCTTCGACCCCCGCTCATCGATACCCTGACAGCTTCTCTATTATGAAGGTCAACATCGCTGCTATTGCCGTGGTCGCTACCGCCGGTGTATGTATGTCTGCCGTTTCGGCCACTCCCCTATTAGGGTCTAGTAGCTCCAATACCAGCAGCGCTGCTGGAAACCAAGTTACGGCTCAGAATATCCATCCTTACTGCGCGGCATTCATGAATGTCGCCAACAAGGGCCTGTCCGCCAAATACCGTGCAATTAAGCGTAAATTCGATCTTTCATCTTATGGAACAGTCCAGGGAACGGGTCCAGGGAGCTCCACGCCATTCACCAAGGAAAAGCTGGCTGCTTTTGAGAAGCTTCAAGCCGTCTTTTCTAATGCCTACAAAGGTAAAACTAATGCTGCATTGGACGAGGTACCTAGTACCAATCCCGGCATGGTGAGCTACGCCCTAGAAGTCACGGCCAACGGTATTCGTCCGTCACTCGTGAATGACCCCGGAATAGCTGGTTATTTCAAGGCCTATGGCCAAATGTCCAAAAATAAGCGCCCAACTCACTATTTAATCCTCGACTCCAAGAACCCCGTGGACATGGAGACCCAAAAATGGCTACAGGACTGCTATGGCAGCATCCTCGGGTCGCCCAACATCGCCAATGCCCCACTATACGTTCCGGTTAACGATAATATGATACCGTCAGTCGGCGGCAATTCCGATGGATACAATGCAACGCCCTCTGACCCAGCGTTGGCTACCGAAGGCAAGGTTGGCGACTCTAAACTTCCCACTGGCCAAGACCCGTCATCTATCAATGGCCCCAGCAATCCCTATCCCCCACCCCTACCTACCCATGGTCAACAATACAGTGCTCAACAGTCCCAGTCGAGCCAGCAGTTCAACGAATATAACGGAGCTTCCAATATTCCCAATTCTAACCCCTAGCACCTGTCTAACAATGGTCAACAGTATAGCAACCCTCAGTCCAATCCGGTTTGGCAGCCTTATAACGTTAACGGAGCTACGGCTGCTCCCTACGCCTACCCCGCACCTCCCACGACCCAGGGTGAGCAATACAACACCCCTCCGCTCTACGTAAACCCGACCAATGGAAACTATATAAACCCCAGCACTGTGGCCATCTAAAGTCTCAGCCAGTGTCATCTAAACTGGCCCCTGGGTTGCCTATGCTGGCTCAAATCCCAGTGGGCCAAACAGGAGCCACCCGTGGTACTAATGAGTCGGATTGTTTTCTACCAACTATCGATTGACAATATGACTTACCAAGACAGCTAACGATGGGTTATTTAGTATAGTTTATTTATATACCTCGCTTTCTTTTACAATTTCAATTTATCTTGACAGACATACCTTCTGTATATACTAGTATATTCTTGCAGTGAGCTCTTCGGTGCAAGGGCACTTGATATTGACATGCCTTCTACGCCTATTTTTAAAACCAAAAACCCACATGGATGTCAATAAAACCAACTTAGCTATAGTTATAGCAACGTACTAGCTGTATATCAGTTATGTTAACGCCCAATCCCAGAAGTTTTGTTTTGAAAATATGGTATATAGTGTTACTTCTAATCCTGCGGCCGGGGCTAGCTCCGCCAACACCAGTAAGTTTGTATCTATGCCAAAGGATGGTATGGCCGGGAATTGATGCAACCAGGGGCATAGTCACTTAGAAACCCCGGCCATTGGCACATATATATCCCTGTCCATCAGCACCAACGGCTCCAACCCACAAAACCTCTTGTCCTCGCCAACTAGACTTATCAAGCACGGTTGTTGCCCTCTCATTTTCCAGGGCTACCTCAAGGCTTAATACCCATTAGGGTCGAACCTCACACTCATCATGCACTTTCAGCTCGCAGTGTAGAATCTGAATTGAATACGTGTAAAAGCTGCTCTGCTAACATGGTAATAATTCTTTACTTTACTAGCACTCCAATCGCTACTATATCATTATATTTACTATCTATATCAATTGCAGCCAATGCTTAAGACAGACACAAATAAGGTAAGTGTGGGTGCTGCATGTCCGCAGTAGGGGGGGGGGTGTTGTATTATATCTTTATTCGGGAATGATCGAACGACTTTTTAGTATTTACCTTGATACCAGTGTAAAGGTGGTGGGCAAATCTACATACTACTTAGAAATCCCATGCATAACTTAATTTTCTTATTTATTTATAATGTTTTCCCACTTGGCGGAATTGTTCATGGCCGGACCATCGATGCCGCCCATCCAACTTCTCTAATGTTACTCAATGTAATCAAATGACCTTGGGAGGGGGCAGGGGACAAACAGCGGTCGACCGGAACAGATACAACATATGTGGGGGTAGTTCAACAAGGCTGTATAACGAAAAATCCTTTTGATGAGGCAAACACTACTTGTTAAAAATAAACATACCACCAATTTTCCCCTACACATATCAGATAAAACCTTATATAACCGAGCTGAACTTCACCCATATTTTTAGACACTCAGTATTCTGTAACATACATATTTGGGTGACATTCATTACTGTATATCGAGCCACACTTGCCCTGAATTAATAGACCACTGAAACAGTAATATGGCAGCTATAAATATTGCATATGGAAAAGGCATGCCCATGGGGCTTAGCGAATTTGGTGAGCGAATTGAGCTATTTTATTAGTAGATATATTTATTAATCGACTGAGATATAAAGTGATAAAAGAGGATACTAGCGAATGAATGTATTAATGAGTGAGTGGGAGTAATAGCCATCTGAGGGGCTCTACCTCGCCGAGTTATTTCTTTCTTTTAATATTGGAGAATACAGAGGCCTAAGTTGGGTTCTCCTCTATGGGGATTGTTTCTAATTGGAGGTGGTTCCACCCTGGCTGTATGCCCGTCAACGTGAACTACTTGGCCGATACCAAGTGCTGCTGTTGGCTCAGTATTAACACCCACACATGTTAATTGCATGATTACCTGTTAAGAAAAATGCACAATTATGCCCCCCACAATTGGCTTTAAAGCAAATTACAGGTATGGGGTATACATGTCTATTCCCCCTTTGATGAGGATATGTAAGAGCCCAATATTGTAGGCAGGAGTGAGAGTTGGAAAACATTCTCCCGGGATTAGTAAATTAATGAATAGGGGTAAGCGGGTCATGGTGACAGGCGGCAGTCCGCCAGATATACATACATATCTATTACTAAGCTCTTGGCTCTGGAATTTTATTTGGGCAGGGTATGTATTGGAAATTGATTTATCCCGCCAACCAACTAAGTCCGTACCTTAGGCCAAGTGCCCTATGGTTGGGACGGTATTATATTGGCTAATATTTTCCACAAATAATTTTCTCAATCAAATTAACTGTAGAAATTTACCGTTCACATTGGGCATTGCAACGGCCTGGGCCCTTGGTTTCGTAATGATTCGGTGAGGTGCGTATCTATAAAATGATTCCGGCTTGAGAAATGCTAGGGGAGTGCATGCTGTTGTAGTGCCGTGAGACCACCACCGATTGGCTTTGGATATCTGGCTATCAGTTCAGCCGGTGGCTGTGATGACAGTATCGCCAATTATCGATTATTTGAATAGTAATGACTGATATGACGATTTTATGAGGTCGATTTGAAACGTGGAATGTAACATTGCATATTTAAACGATTTCTTTGAGACCTTTAGTTCGAGAGCCCTCTTCGAAATAAATTGAAATTTTCTGTGTATACTTTTCCCTTTCTTTTACGATTTAGAGTCCTATGGCAATAATTATTTATTGAAATAAATACTATATGCACAATACTGGCTCATCCTAATTATTTATTGTTTATTTAAATAATATATTTGTTATTACGTCTTATCCATCAGTCGTTTTTTTCTTGTCCGGCCAAAACCCCTCTCTGTCGGCCAGGACCCCATAGATCAGAGTCTGCAACTCCCAGGCGCATCCCCAAACCCGGCGCCGTGAGTGCCTATCCTGACAGCAACTCATTAACATTATTGAGTGATTACTGCCTGCGACAATTTCCGGTATCGTAATCTTAGGAAGCCTACCCATTTGGACTTTTATCTGCTATTGTACCGGTTAATTACTACACCATCAAGTATAAGAAAACTGGTGAGACATCTATTTTCAACCCGGCATGCCCATTTTAATAACCGGGGTTTTTTAAAAAAAATTACAATTGGATTGAATTCATCCCAGATCTAACCTGAAACTATCAGTTACGTGTATACTATTGCCCGCTTCCCTCCGTAATCAGACAAAGTCTTTATTTTATTATATTGGCGGCACATTAACAAATTGACTTATACACTCTCAATTTTAATAACCACACAGTATGCCCTTCTCGTGGCATCGTTATACTACTCACCGACCTCCTGTCCGGATTATCCAACTCCTGGTATCATATAGGAACTAGATTGAGGCTGTTCATTTGGGTTATAGATACCCTAAAATGTGCTGAGTCAATCAGCCAAACAAGTGCCCACTTATTCAGACAAAAGTATACCATATTGTCCTATACTTCAACTTGTGATATAGAGCCCTTTACTTTTGTCTACCACTAAGCCGTCCATTAATTAAGGCGTAAAAGGTACGGATTTTTATTTGGAAAAGAAAATTTCAGGGCTGCCTATACTAGTCAGCCCCCTAAAATCGCAGGTCTACTCTTTAGTTAAAGTATATGGACATAATATGCCTCACTGGGAAATGCCAAAACACACTAATGCTGTAAAAAATATGGAATGAGCCGGGAAAATCGACCCTTCTCTTCTGTTGATTTTCTTGTTTGGGTATCCCTGCCGTTAATTACCACTGGCGATCCAATTTTTTATTTGAGCACCCCAGTTCCTTATGTAATTCAAGGGATTAGTACCTTGGTTATGCCACACCGAGAAAGTCGTGTACGTGTTGGTAAACGGCGCAGATTTTCCATCAGGCAGGCCGAGTACATAGCTACATAGAGGCTTGTTTAGCTGCATGTCCTTCAGTTCTTCAGCTGGTACCGGAGTTATGTTGAATATGCCATACAGATTATTCCTAGACCTAGCATAACCCATTACGCTGGCACACTCCGCGACTATTTTGAACATGATAGATGATATGGGCGGTAGGTTTTTAGCAGTTAAAGTAGTGAGTGCCACCGTCTTCTCCGTTACGGACGGGTCATTAAGTCCGGCCACGATCATGGGCAGGCTACAGGTTTTGGTTGCACAATAGTTCAGTACTCTGACCCAACCCTCTCCCGTCGCGGACTCGGCGGCGATGGCCCATAGAATTTTTTCAACCAAGATGGTTTGCATATAAGTAATAAATGCAATGCGATCCGAGTCTCCCGCTGGGGAACGGCCCACGGTAAGGTTAATCCAACGGGTCATCAGCTCATCACCATACGTATGCAACAACTCCTGGACGTTACTAACGTATTGTAAAACTTCCGCCGGATATTGGGCCGCGCACCGAAGGAGTGGGAACAACATGGCCTTTTGGTTATCCGACACGCTAGTCCAATCGACTTCCTTGTATGGGGTCGGAGTTCCCGCCGGGGTAATAGTACCCCTGCTGGCGCTGAGGGTGAGATGGGATTCAAGATCTTTGCGGATCCACCCCAGGTAATCATCCACTAGTTCAGGGTCGGCGGTTTTCGAATTGTTCTCCGTACCATCTTGTATTACTTGTTTAAATACAGCGGCCATGCCTTGAAGTTTTTGGCAGTTAAATGGTCCTTGTACGTCGGCCTAGCGGATTGAGCGATGTATAATAGACGACACAAGGGTGAGAGTTAATATATATATGCCAAATAAGATAAGTTGGTGTGTAGGGGTGGGCCCGTTTAGGCCGACTCGATAAATAAAGCTTCGGTATAGGTAGTAGTCTGTATTGGCCGATAGGACAGGGCGCAGGCCGAGGTTACTTACATGGTGTTTTCTTTCATTGTTCAGCTCAGGGGCCACTTTACTTGGACTTTTTACGTCTTGATAGTTCACCATGCGAAGAGGACGGACAAAATCACCACCTCCTCCGTACATACCTAAGACCATTTGACAAGCGGTGGCCATTAAGCCAACCGACAGGATAATATAGTTCATTGAAGGGGCGTGCTTGGTCATTGTAATCTCGTCAATTGGACTGGATAAATGAACAGGTACAAGATGATTTTCCGGGACTGATGGGTTCACCACGCTAACTGTGTGTCTTAATAAAATTATGGACAGGGAGTTGGCAGAGAATACAACGCAGCGGCTGTTCAAGGCGGGGTTTTCAAGATGAAATAAGTAAAATACCGTGTTGTTAATAATATGGTCTATAGAGGTGGGAGTGGTGGTGTGGAAGGAAGGAAGGAAGGGAAGCTGCCATGTGTACTTTTATATGTATATATAAATATGTATGCATTCGTACGAAAAACCAAGGTTCATGTATAAGGATATGGGGTTGGGGCTGGGGCTGGGGCTGGACGAGAGGTAGCGCGGAGGATGAAGTGACGCGGTATTCTCGTGGGTATACCCTAAACTACAATTTCAGCTAAAGAGCCCCTCTCATACTGTGAATAGGCCCCCTTGAAAATAGAATATGTGGGGATACCGCGATCTCTGATTGGCTTATCCGGATACCTTGAGTAACGGTTCCCTCAAACAATCGGGACGGCCGGGTCGCATCGTGTAATTCTAGACCCTACCGCTTCCCATTGTATGTTTCACATATTTTGCTCTTTTTGAGAGACCATTGATTCGGCTCCCTTTTTTGGAACAACTTCATTATAAACACCTCACCTGTACGGGTATAACTGGTCAAACTGCCCTTTATTTGGAAAGCTGCTTCTTTTATTTAACTGTAGCGCCCCATGCCGTTCATTAGAACCGCTAAATTAGTTAGCCTTTATGTACAGACCTATACAGCTAAATATAATATGGATAAGGCAGCAGAGGAGTTCTGCGGTTTAGTGTGTCGATGGGTAAAGAGTCCTACAGTCCCTTCTTGACCGGCCTGCATGAATTAACCAAATCTATCCCGTTGAACCTCTTTCGGTTGTACCATATCTCTAAGCCTTTAGACTATTGGTTAGGGTAAAAGACATCAGCCGCATTACTCGCGAATAGCTTACGTTCTAATCGGATATCCCAATGGTACTGTGGCCTTGGTAAGATGTTTTTAAGCGAAGGAAAGGCTGGGCATGTCTTCAATTGTACTACATCCCTTCGGATAGGATGATTGGAATGGTCGGTCGGCCTCACCTCAACTCTACTCTACTCTACATTTCGGGATTTTATGGGTATTATTATATATACCTAATGCCTGAATAGAACGGCCTATATTCGTGCTATCCCCTTCCTGCCTAAGCCTTAGGCGACCATGCTACTTGGCCAAAATTAGAATAGAGTTAATGAATAATAGCTTGGCATTTGGGCCTTCAGAGCTGAGCCCGATTTGGTGAACGGTCTACTAAATTTGGTATCTCCAAATGTTGGGCGGTAGGCCCAGGTGGTCCGTGTGGTCAATAAGACCACTTTTCTGGCTCTAAAAATATACCGCCTAAAAGGCACTCTGTAATGAGCCTAGGGGCCATGCGTATTGAGGGATTGGGTAGACAAGGAAGCAATATCTCGGCTGGTGAAGGGTGTACAGAACAGGGCCATGCCACTACCTCGATGGAGCACAGTAAACTAGACCAATTAAATGATACCGCCGATTATAAAAATATAAAGGTGTAATGGCAGCCATTAGTTATTACCACTATTTTTTGGGAGGAGGGGGAGAAGCACTCGCTGTGTGTAAGAGCTAGACTAGGGGTTAATAGCGGTACCCGAAAATAAAGCTAGCCAAAGGCAACCGAGGCAAAGGGAAACATAGTAAAACAATGCCAAGGAGAGCAGTTGGCACTAACAACCGTCGAAGGGACATGTAATTAGATAGTTGTCCTGGATATAGTAATATACATGGGGCATGATAGAGGGGGACATTCTTTAAAGATAAGGCAACAGCAAGCACATGTGTGGCTAGAGATCCGCGCCTGTGTATGTTAGATTGGGTACGGGGAAATTAGCTAGTGTGGCGTATATTATGACTTGACTATCAACAGCGTATGCGTCTACTTTATAGTTATTTCCTCCTCCTAGCAAGCCTGGTGAATTGGGAGGGAGCTTTTTAGCTGGCTAGTCAGTCGAATTTTCCAACCGAGCAGCGCGAAGCAAGGCTTGCCCTCTTATTGTGACTCTGTTCATGGTGGGTATATGCCTGACACGTTGTTTTATTTACAGCGGCGTTGGGCTATAGGGGCCAAGTCTTGATTCGGATACTTGGTCCAGGAAAGATTCTATGCAAAGATATGACCACCGAGCAGCCCTTTAAAAACTAAATATCTGAGAAATACCTCTGCGCGTGGCATTAGGCAAGTGAAAAATATAATCTATGCTATAGGAGACTGTCTACTGTCTCCGACAAATATTCTACTATTTAAGTGTGTCCAGTTGGGGGGAAGCGTCATTCAAAGTACTGAGGGAGAGGGGGCATACAATGGGCTGGGACGCTGGGATTCCGTTGATTTAAGCGGTAACTAACGTTGCCGGGTCGGGCGGAGGGTAGCCATAGCTATTGCCCAACACTGGAGCAAGCTGCTGGCTGGTGTTTGGCCCCGGCTGGTTATATTGGTTAGTTTGCGATACAGGCATTCCCATACTCTGGGGGGGATAGGCATCTCTATGGATGGGAGTGGGAGGGGGTGCAATATAGCCTTCAACAAGCGGGGAAAGCCCTAGAGGGTGATTAGTTTGGGCGACGGGGTTGTATTTGGTGTTGGTGCTGGGTGCACCCGGAGTGAAGGACTGATGCCCCGGATTCAGCGGAAGATATTGATTAGGAGTCGTTGCCATTGGCTTTACTGCATTTTTTTATACGTGGCAAAAATATCCCCCATTTTTTCCGTGTCAGCCAAGGCCTTATAGCAGTGGCCAATCAACGCCATGGCCACCTGGTGTCCGGGAATGCGACGGTCCAAAATAAGGTATTTTTCCGGTTTCTCGCCGGCCATTTTCGTCACACTTCGAAAGACCCCCGCGTCAAAAGTATCCTGAGCCACACGGGGTCGAATGCCATTGGGAGTTCGCGTGAGCGCAAAACTCACGTGGCCCTGCTCTTTGCTAGGGGCATCGGCCAGGTGTTCACCGCCGACTCCTTTGTAGCCGTTTCGAAAGGCCTTTAGCAGCAGTTTATAAGCAGCATCGTACGAGGCGGACATGCCACTGAAGCCAAGTTTCAGTTTGAGGCTGAGGTAAACGCTGCGCAACTTAGCCCGCAGCTTGGGACGCCGGATATTGAAAAGGGGCTCACAGTAGGGTCGAAGCGGAATATCGGGGACAGTGTCACTGGATGGGAGGGGTTTGTGGAAGCCTAGAAATGGAGAGGACGACACGGTGGTCAGCATTATGGCCATAGCAACGCCAACCAGGGCGACCGTACCTAGTTTCATGGTTGCAAAGATGCAGGAATCTCACCTCGGAAAAATAGAGAAGCCAAGGGGGCTACTCTAAACAACGCAGTAGATATAACCGGAAATGGGCAAATAATAAATGAACAATTTAACCAAGAAGCTGTTAAAAGGGAGCAAAGTACCTAAACTAGGAATGCAAGGGAAATGCAGCAGTAGGCTATATATATATATATATATTGGGGACAACATCTTTGAGGTGTCGGGGGAGGATGAAATTATCGAGCCATACGGGGCAATTGCTCAATTGGATAAATTGACTCTAAACATCAGCTATTTCTGCCCAAGAGCCTTGTATTATACGTAAAGGGCGTCCGACTCACCAGATTAACAAGGTGCGGCTACTAAGCTTACAATAGAGCAGCCAGCCCTTCATCAATAGTAGCTACTTCGGCAACACAAGTGCTACTTTGGGGCCGTGCCCGATGGGCACAGTGGTGACTGTTGGAACATACGGTTTTACACAGGGCAATGCCGCTTAGGGCGTTCAACTACCTGTATCTAGCCGACGAGGACACACCCGCCATAATCGCCCATGGCGCTGTTGGCAAAACCTACAAAATTCGGGTGGCATGGTCGGTGAGCACAGTGGTCGCAGTTGGAATTCAGGATTTCACAGGGCGAGGCCACCTCCTGCCCTTATATACGTGCATGCCGCCGACGGTGGTTTTTGCCAAGGCTCCCTCGTATTTGAGGTCGGTTGGTACGTGTGCATCGCTATTTAGGCGGTAATTAGAGAGGTTCGGGAGAATAGGAGGGACACGAAGAGGGCATGCGGTTTTTCTTACCAATGACATAAAGCATGAACAAAATATAAAGGGGTGGGATGTCCATAAAAAGGAAGCGGCGAGCAGGCGGTCGCCCATAACCAAATGGCCGGAATAGAGACCGCTATACTGGGAAAAATAGCCGAGCGGGATAAGGATGATATCACAGGAATGGCCGAGCCTAGACCCCACATCATGGCGATACGGACCAGGGCCGAAAAAGACAACGGACTGGCATTAACTGGATAACAATAATTGTGTAAATGGGATTCCCGCAACTCTATGAAGTTGAAAGCCCACCCTGCGGACTCTGGCCTGGGCTTAGAAGGATTCACTGCAATGCCCCCATTATATCATACACCGTTTGCGCTGAGCTTGCCAGGCAGGCATGGGCTGTAGCATCTCCACCCTTCACTACAGTGAAAGGGCATACATGGCGTTGCTTATCTAGGAGATTTCAAAGGCATAGCATTCCTTCACTAACGGCGATTAGATATGCCGGGCAGGGGGGAGATGTAGAAGTATGAAACAGGCCCTTGTCAGTTGACCAGCCCACTGAGCAACAAAATCCCATTAAATTTGACAAGCATATATATTAATGCCGCATTTATCCACCTCCCAGCACGTTGGAACTCCTCTTGCTTCTTATTGGTTTTGGCTGTTGATATTTGTATTGCGTTGATCAGCATTCGTCTCTGCTGTCTTTTCTCCTTAACCTGCCATTTCCCTTCGTCACATGTACCATACATCTGCTCTTCGCCATCCAACAGCCAGCCCCGTCTCCCATTGTCGTGTCTTCAGTGTCAAATAGTTTTCTATATATCTCTAGGTACTTGCACAGCGCATGCCCCGCTACTTGAGTCGAGCCGGAACTGGCATCGACGCCTTCCAGTCCGACCTTGCCCGTTTTGTGTCCATCGATGACCGCCCCAATCTCACTCAAACTCAGCCTGCCCGCTCCGGTAGTTCTCGTCGGTCGCGCCGCCGGCAACGCTACCGTGACCAAACTACAACGGGTCCACCTACCGCTCGCCTCCATCCTAACCCAGCAGCCGCCACAGGTGTCCAATCGTCTGGACCATCCTTCCCCCGCTTAACCGGCGAATCGGCCCATGCTCCTTTCACCGGAAAGTCCCGCCGTCAAAGCGACTCCTTTTTAACCTTGGCCAACCCATCGGCAACCGCCGCCCGGCTGGAGTCTCCCCTCCAGTCTCCGGTATTTTCGGCCATCCGCCGTCGGCATTCCAACACCAGCAGCCACAAGTCCTTTATAACCAGCCACCCCTCCGGAGGTACCCGTTCGTACCACCATCGGTTCTCGGGCCGGTCCCATGCGAGTCGACGCCGACTGTCGTCCGATGGGTCGAAACCCTCCTACCCCTTCTCAACTACTACCGGCGGCCCTCAGCCGGGCTCTCCCAATTTACTTCCTACCTCACCGCGTGTACCCCTCCTAGGCGGCAACCCTGCTCGCCCATCCAATTACGGCGCCTTGCCATCGCCCGGCCAAGGGTTGGCGGACCCAGTACCGATCGTGGCCCACAAACTGGGTACATTTGACGGAGTGTTCCTTCCCGTCTGTTCCTCAATCTGGGGCATTATCCTCTTCGTCCGAATGGGGTTCGCGGTTGGCCAGGCTGGTATCATTGGGACCGCCGGTATCTTCCTACTAAGCTATCTCATTACCATGCTGGCTTCGCTGTCAGTTTCGGCCATTTGCACCAACGGCGTAGTTAAAGGGGGCGGCCCGTATTACATGATTTCCCGCTGCCTCGGCCCCGAATTCGGTGGTAGCATCGGCGTCGTCTTCGCCTTCGGCACCCTTCTTTCCGGAGTGCTTAATGCCATCGCCTTCTCCGAACCTCTTGTGGCCAACTTTGGCCTCCACCACGGTGACCTGGTGAAATTAATCCCTGAGGGTTACTGGTACAGTTTCATGTATAACTCCATTGCGTTGTTCTTCTGTGCAATTGTATGCTTCCTCGGCGTTCAGCTCTTCGCCAAGGCCAATACTATCCTGACCGGTATCGTGTTCTCGGCCACCTTTTCCACTTTAGTGTCGTTTGTCTTCAAGGCCCCGTTCTCAGCTCCGCACAAGCATGTGGAGTTTACGGGGTTCAGCTGGCAAACCTTCCAAGAAAATCTGTGGCCTCAATTCACGGCGACCGCCCCGGGACAACCCCCGGAGAGTTTTTTGACAGTATTTTCGATTCTTTTCCCTGCGTGTATCGGTATAATGGCCGGCGCTTCCATGTCGGGTGATCTGCGCAAGCCCAGCAAATCCATCCCGAAGGGGACGCTGGCCGGACTGGGAACCACATTTACCGTCTACATACTGCTTATGCTCGGTCTAGGTGCCACCACCACCCGCAACTCCCTACTTCGCAACTACAACGTGCTCCAAGAAATCTCAATCTTCCCCCCAATTGTCGCCCTGGGCTCCCTCTCCACGGCCTTTACATCCACTCTAACCTGTATGATCCTGTCGTCCAAGATCCTCCAGGCCATTGCCCGCGACCACATTATTCCCTTCTTCAGCGCCTTCCGCTATGGGGCCCCCAAGACCGACGAGCCCCTCGTGGCCACATTTGTGAACTACCTCTTGTGCCAGATTTGTCTGCTGGCTGGCAATGTCAACGCCGTCGCCCCCTTCGTCACCATGTTCTACCTGCTGACCTTTGCCATCATCAACTTGGCCTGTTTCCTCCTCAAAATTAGCTCGGCTCCTAACTTCCGACCTTCGTTCCATTTCTTCAAGTGGTGGACCGCCTTCCTCGGCGTGGTCGTGAGCTTCGGGCTTATGGCGGTGGCGGACCCCTTGATTGCGTCCTTATCCGTCCTGCTCATGTACCTCCTATTTATCATTATTCACTACACCGCTCCCCCCAAATCCTGGGGCGATGTGACCCAATCGCTCATCTACCACCAGGTGCGCAAGTACCTCCTTCGGCTCGACTTGCGCAAGGACCACGTCAAATATTGGCGTCCGCAAATCCTATTGCTCGTTCATAACCCCCGGCGTATGTACCACCTCATCAAATTCTGCAATTCCCTTAAAAAGGGCGGGTTATTTATTCTGGGGCATATTCTGAAGGGCGATTTTCAATCCCATTTGCCCGAACTCCGCCGTCAGCAGCAAGCCTGGCTGCGTTTCGTCGACGTGGCCCAAATTAAGGCATTCGTCGATCTCACCATCGCCGATTCGGAATGTACCGGGGTTCGGAATCTTATTCTGGCCTCGGGACTGGGAGGGATGCGGCCCAATCTAGTGATTATGGGCCTATACGACCTGAGTGGGTACCGTTACCGGCTGCGCTACCACCGGGAGGAGGACTCAGACTCGACCTTTTCCGACGACTCCTACGATTCGGACCTTGACTCAATGGACCTGCCCACCGACCAAATCGAGCTTGAGACATCAATGACCGTACAGGACTACGTTTGCATCATCGAAGACCTCCTGGTCATCAAAAAAGCTGTGGCCCTGTCCTACGGGTTCACCCGCCTGCACAAGACTTGCCCTTCGCCCTGCAATTCTTCAAATAGTCGTTGGTGGTCCCCCTTCAGCGACCACCCGGGCAAGAAATACATTGACCTTTGGCCGATCCAAATGTCCGTTGAGCATCCCACCTATGCTGCTCCGGACGACCCGTTGGCCGATGTGGGTCCGGCAGGCCACCGCACCTACACCACCAATTTTGATTCGTACGCCTTGGTCCTTCAATTGGGTACGATTTTACACATGGTACCCTACTGGCACGACCACTTTGTGCTCCGGGTTATGTGCTTTGTTGAACATGCCGCCGACGTTAAGGAAGAATACCGGCGGGTTAAGTCCCTACTTGAAACCCTCCGCATTGACGCCGAACTGAAGGTTCTTTATCTGGACTGTGGTCAAGTGGCAACCTACGATTTGATCGTCCAGGGTGACTCGAGCCATGTTGAGGCCCACGCTCTGGAGGAACTGTACTGCGCCTTGGACCACCAGCCAATGGAACCCGGTCATGCAACTGCACTCCCCCTCCCGGAACCGCTGCCGGGTATTTTGGCCACCCAGAACGGTCTCTCCCCAACGTCCGAGGCTGTCACCACCGCCCTTCCGGCTACGTCCGCCATTGACCCCATTACTCTGTCGCCGGATACTACAGCGGACCTTCCGGCCCCCCGGGTGGTTTTCGGCATCCCTAACCATGACCCCGGTCGACCTACGCCGGCCGCTACCCAACTGCTTCCCCTGAGTAGTAGCGAAGCGGTGCTGCAAATCCAACGCCAGGCGGCGCCCCAAATGGCCCTGTCCGGCTCGATGCGTATGAACATTTCGCTACCCCCCGCCGCGCCCGACCTCGACAGCGAACCGTCGTACAGTGGTAGTGAAACCAGCAGTGATGCCGACGACTACCACTTCCTCTACGAGCGCTTCGAGGGTCGTCTGGCCGACCGGACTTATCCCACTGATTGGAATACTGCCCTGGAGTTACCGCAGTTCCCGTCCAATCACCCGGCGGTCTCGCCTGGTATGTTCCACACTAATGTAGATATACCGGAAGTTGAAGGACTGTCCTCCGGGTCCAGTTCGACCCAACCCCTATGCCCTTCAGATACTACGTCGCTACCCAATGGCCCGGTGCTCTATTCGCAAGTCTCGTTGATCCAGCCGGTCCGTAGCCCCGAGATCGACTGTACCCTCCCTCCACATGGTGACGAGCGGTCGATCCACTCGGCACCGGGCAACTTAACCGCAGGAGCCAACGAAGGCGAACCATCATCGGATAACGCCCGCCCCTACAACCGGGAAGGTGGAGTGATTCCTTTCGCTGGACCACCACTAGCCTCGCCCACTCGCCAGCGCCTGGAATTCAACGATCTTACCAGCCGGGCGCAAAATATCATTCTCAACAACTTGATTCAGCTACATTCCAAGGAAACCGCCGTTATTTTTACAACGCTACCCACCCCTGATAAGGGAACGCACTTGAGTGAAGAGAAATCCGTGGGCTACATTGAAGATATCGAATTGTTGGTCAATGGGCTGCCCCCCACCATGTTAATCCATGCAGCCTCGCTGACCGTGACTACCGCGCTATAGGTAAATCTGGAAATATAAAAGCTATCTGGGTTCACGCGATGGTGCTCTATTGATTATTTAAAATGTATTAGCTTCTTTAATTTTTCTCATTCACTCGGTATATCCGTTTGTTTTATTAAATAAATACTATAATAATTAAATATACGGGAAATTCGACCCCACCTTGGGTGATATTGATTGAAATAATTGAATTTACCCAGCATTGGCAGTCTTGGTCAGCCTTGCTGCCAATCGTAATAAAAAGAAAACCCTTCAACTTAGTAATAGCATGGGAGTCTCCTGTTCGGCCCACTGGTATTTGAAGTGGCATAGGCAACTTAGGGGCTAGTTTGGATGGTGTTGACTGAGACTTATTAGACGGCGGCAGTGCGACGGTTCTCAGAATATTCGTAAGTCTGGCCTATGTCGAGCGGAGGGGTGTTGTATTGCTCACCCTGGACCGTGGAGCGTTCAGGGTAGGCGTAGGGATTACTCGAGGCTCCGCTAGCGCTATTCAATAGCTGGTTTGGGCTGGAAAGATGAGCATCCTACTGTTGAGCACGGGGGGGCGAGGGGGCGGTGTAGGAATTGGAGAGGTCATTGGTAGACGACAGGTCTTGGCCAGTGGGGAAGTTAAAACCGCCGGGATTACCTTGGGTAGCCAACGCCAGGGCAGAGGGCGCTGCATCGGATCGATTGGGATTGCCGCCGAGTCTCGGCATCGTACCATTATCGACGGAAACGTCCACTGGTATATTGGCGGCGTTAGGTGGTGACCCGAGGGTGCTACCATAGCAGTCCTGCAACCAAATCTTGGCCTCCTGGTCCACGGGATCTTGGAGGTCAAGGATTAAATAGCGAGTTGGGGACTTATTATTGGACGATTTATCATAGGCATTATTATAAGGCACTTCGCTGTGGGTTTGCACAAGCGACGGACGAATACCGTTGGCCGTGATAAACAGGGCGTAGCTCTCCATGCCAGGATCGATACTAGGTGTCGCGGCCAACCCATCATTAGTTTTGCCCTTGTAAGCATTATAAAAGGCGGATTGGAGCTTCTTAAAAGCATTCAGTTCATTCTCGGTGAAGAGCTTGTCTTTCTTGGTGAATATCGGGAGATTCTTTCTACCTTTTCGCAAGTCACTTTCATGAGCTGAAATAATTATTTTACGCTCAACGGCACGGTATTTGGCACTCAAGCCCTTGTTGGTGACATTCTGGAAAGCCGCGCAATAGGGGTGGAGCTCCTCGACAGGAACCTGTTCCTCGATAGCGTTGTTGGTCTTGGAGTTGCCCAACCAAGAGACGGGAGTGGCCGAAACGGTGGACACACATACACCGGTGGCAGCGACCACGGCGATAGCAGCGATGTTGACCTTCA
The DNA here is from genome assembly GCA_027576995.1 of Dimargaris cristalligena. Taxonomy (NCBI): domain Eukaryota; kingdom Fungi; phylum Kickxellomycota; class Dimargaritomycetes; order Dimargaritales; family Dimargaritaceae; genus Dimargaris; species Dimargaris cristalligena. Next base: position 18,120 of record JANBQC010000164.1, read on the forward strand.
TAATAGAGAAACTAGCAGGGTATCGATGGGCGGGGGAGGGGGATAGACCGAAGAGAAAAGCTTGGGGTGAGCGATATGTCGTACGTGTCAAATGGCTAAGAGCGGTGCGATGAACAAACGTAAGCACAAGAGCGTAGGTGAACAACTGCTAACCTAAAATAGGTAAGTGGAATCAGAGGGGGAAGGCAAAATAAAGCTACTTTGCCTGGGTAAGGTGTAGATAAGTGCCTTAGAGGGTTCTTCGCCCACCTATTTATATCTGCGTGGCCCAGGCTGATTCTATTGCTATACACCTCCCCTCCCTTCTTTCGTTTTCGAAATATCCGACTCTTTTCTCAAGCGCCAACTATTCGTTCGACGCAGCCATTGGCGGGGGGGTCCTTTCAATAAGCGACCTGCCTTGCCGACTTTCCTTGTCCCGGTCGTCGGCTATTTTAATATACTGGAAAAATGTCAATACAATTGAAGATAGCTGGACGAATCCACCCGAACCGGATATAATTAAGGTTGAACCCCGAGTGAGTGACCCTTGACCTTTAGCACAATAGACGAAAATTCTTAATTGAACGTGAGCGTCTCCCTGCGACAAAAGGGAGTCGGCCCCCCAGCCACAACTCGAGTCCTGCCCTAGTCTACTCCTAACTCCTCATTCGCCGAAAAGTAATCGCACTACACCGTGCACTCTAGCGGGGGGAAATATTTAACGGAATAGCAGGACGCCTAAATGGGGCCATCACTACGCCACTCTAAAGTGAACAGCCCGATTAGACGGCACTGAATACATGTTTCTTCCACTTTTCCAGTATCGTGGGGCTGCCAATGCCCAATTTTATACAGTCTCCACCTCCCTGAAGCCGATACATATGTCTTTACCTACCAATGTATAGTAGCGGGTTTCTATCAGAGCGGTTATTACCTCAGATTGGATTTGTTTACAAATGGTGAAAAAGGTCGACGGATATTCCGTCGGGCTGTGGGGTATAGGAAAAGCAAAGTCAGGCAGTCTACCAATGCGTATACGGATAGTTGGGGCCTTATCTCTACTATGTTGAATGAGACCGACAGTTAAGGGTCAGCCAAGTAGGTGTAATGGCCCAATGTCGAACTAAGGGGCTCAACTAATTTCCGGATGGAATAGTTCAAGTGCTTACTACCATCCACACTGTAAAAAATCATAATATACCTCGACTTTCTTGCTATTGGTTTAAATGTGGATATCATTGAATGCAAAGCCATTGTCCTAAGGATTCATGAACAGATGCATTGGAGGCCAATAGTAGCCAAGTCTTCACCAGCATCGCCATACTTCACCCCTTTTACGGTCCGAAATCGGGAGTCGGCTAGTGAAAAAATAATTCAACTGCGCCCTTTCTGTCCTAGTTACCGCTTAAATTATTAACCTTGCTACCTAGCTCCCTCCCCTGACTGGAATCCCCCTCCTTCGAAACAGCGGCTCTACAAAGAGGAACTATGTCCTAAATGGGTCCTCGCCGATCATTTCATGAACTTCAGAATTCTATTCAAACTTTCCAAAAAAAGGCATCGAGAAGGTTAGGTGGCTCTGGCTTACAGGAGCTAGGCCTAGTAATGCGGAAAATAGATTAGGAATCCATCTTGGGATATTTCAAGCTCGACGAGGCAATTCCCCAGCCTACTGGAAAAGAATTGCCCAAAGGGGTAGACAGGCGGGACTCTGGGTTACTTTAGCCTATGGCTAATGGTCGAGATAGTTGACGAGGTGGGGAGAACGTGATGTTAATAATGCTATGAGAGATTGGTGGCAAATAATATAGGGACTTACTAAGGGATTTCCCCATGAATTGCCAACAACGCTCTTTTTTTCATAGATTCCCAAGGACTTTCTTACGCTTATATGGATAGTGAAATGCTATTGATGGTGAGTAAAAGGGGTATATATATTAAAAATAAAATATGTATAAGTTGGCAATAAGTCAATGGTGGGGAAATATACTGGTGTATCAAATTTCTGGCCATAATAAGTTGCCAAATAAATGTTAACCCGAATTTAGTAAGCTAATTTTGAAAAATAGGAAACAGATGGTGGCGAGAATGGGCATTATCCCCTAGTAGTCAACTATGGCCAGCCAGTCAGGCTGTACATTACTCACCTAGTTACTGTCAGGAAATTGCTTAACCTTCCTGACACACATTTTATATTATAGTGCCATTGGGGATGAGATTAGTAGGGCATTTGCAATGGTGGCTCTATATGAAAGAGGGACTGGATAGTTTATATTGGACATTGCTGTTGATGACAGGCATAAATGGTATTCATAGGAGGGTTAATATATCTCACAAATTGGTACTATTTATACATCCAGTTACCCTACATATTTCTTTTTTTATGCACAGTCTGACCCAAAAGTTTTGTCCCTGGGGCTGTAAAATCAGTTTCACATACACCATCTATTAATATGAAACATTTTTAAATAGGTAAATAAAAACTCTATTATGTGGGAAAATTTGAAAGCTCTAGCATTTTTAGTTTTTTTACTATAATTTTTCTCCTAAGTTAACTTTTCTTCCCTTATTATATATTCAAGATTCAAAATTCAATTGAATATTAGGCTCTGTTATAAGCTTAGAAAAAGTACCAACGAGGCCCTGGAGATAATCCAAAATATCCATGGGAATGGTGCTGTGACTCTTAGGACTATTTTCCATTGGTTTGCAAGCTTTAAAGAAGGTTGGGAAGAGATTGAGGATAACTCCCTTTCAGGATACCCAAAGGAAGGGTGTAGCAAGCAATACATCTAAATAGTCACTGATATCCTGAAAACCAACTGGTGGATAACCACCCAATTGCTCGAGGATATTACTGGAATACCTAGGTCTACTATTAATAGGATTCTGGTCAAGGATTTACGTCTGAAAAAGATCTGCACCCAGTTTGTCCCCCACCAGCCAACTAATGACTAAATAATGTCCCAAGTGAACTACAGCTTAGATATACAGAAAATGGGTAAAAATAACTGAAACTTTACCAGAAGTATTGTTGCTAGTAATGGGACTCGGTGCTTCTAATATGAGCCATTAATGAAATATGACAGCTCTGAGTGGGTAGGTACTGAAGATCCAAGATTAAAGAAGTTGCACCTTCAGCTGAGCTAAACCAAGACTTTGTTTACTGTTTTATTTAACTCCAAGGGGACCACCCACTAGGAATTCACTCCCCAAGGTCAAACAGTCACTGGTCATTACTACCTGGGAGTCTTAACATGCCTACTGGCAAGGGTCAACCATGTAAGGCTAGAGTACAAGTAAGGATCCTGGAGTCTCCTCCATAATAATGTACCTATACACAAGTATAAAATTATCTGGGCATATTTGGCTAAAAGAGGTATAGTAGTACTTGACCACCCACTGCATTCACCTGATCTAGCCCCAGCTGCCTTCTGGCTATTCCCAAAACTTAGGCTGGCTATGAAAGGGGAGTATTATAGCTCTATATAGGACATCCAAGACACTATGACTGACATCCCAAAGGGCATCTTGAAGGATGGGTTTCCAAGCTGCTTCCACTCATTGTTTAGGTGATTCCAGAAGTGTGTTAATGAAAAAGGATTTTATTTTGAATTAACACAAAAAATGTAAAAATCTTAAACCGTTTTCATTTTAGAGCACTAGTGATATAACTTATGGGTCAGACGGTGTAAGCTAAGGAACTTATATACCAAAACTTGGCTAAAATACTTATATGCTCGGACAACACTGTGGAGTTGTCCTAAAAGGAATGCTTAAGAGATCTGCCAGTGTCTGGAAAACGCTGATGGAAACATAGCAGTCTTTGGATGAATACCTGGGTGTGAAGGATGTGGGATACACCACACGTAACCGGGGGATAAACTAGTAGGGCATCGTGGCAAGGGATGTTGCTACGGGAAGGCACTTTTGCCTAGTAAGATCTAATGTAGGCGAGTTGCGCGGAAGGGTCTCAATCCTATTAGGGTGGATTAGCCAGCGCGACACCTAATATAAGAAACTTTGTTTTGCTTTATGACTGGGTTGATAATGTCCCGTGCATGTACATTTTCGACTCAAGGCACTCCGGGTTTCGCCTATTGATGGCTTTATTGAATCTGTGATCAGCGAGTTGATATTGTAGATGTCCAGTACTATACGATTAAAATCGGAACCCATTTTAGATTAGGTTTGATACCTGGTTACATTCATTCTGACACCGTTTCCCGGTCTATATAAAACGGTATAATGGTAAGATATGATTTGGGGTCGCCTGTGGTTGCCCACCTATTTTACCAAACGGCAATCAGTATCGCTATACATAACTAGCCGAGTGGTTTTTAATATCACCCACACACGCCTCCCTTTCTTCGGAACAACTCGGTGACTTATAGTATTGACTAAAATGGAGGAGTCAAGTAGATAATGCGGGCCACCCCGATCTACTAACATCCCTGGATATTGTTTAGAAATGAATTTATAAAATATTTTGGGGAAAACTTTGTTTAATTAGGCCAGGGGGTCCAAAACCCATTTTGGTTACAAATACTTTTGGTTTACCCCAAATGCAAGACCTACTAACAGGGGGACCACCAGTGCCATATGGGCCGTCCAGGCAATCTGGTAGAGATATTTAGGAGAGAATACAGACCAAATAAAAAGGTGACGACGCTGTATGAACACCACTAAAGACAATAGTGCGAGGACTGCACTATGAAACAGTTGGTAACATTGGATGATGTTCCAGGGCGTTGCATCGAGTGTTTGCTCAGCTTTAACGGATACTGGCAAGGGGTGGCGATGGACAAGGTCCGCAGGAACGGTTGGGGTCGGTGCATTGCGGCGGATGGCGGAACCTTCGGCTAGGCTCACGGCCACAATGGCACCGTACAACGACCAGAAGAGGGGACCAGCCCAATTGGATACAAACGTCAATAGGCCTACCCAAATAACCTGGTAGGCCGCTACACCCGTGTAGGCGAAACCTAAATCTACGGTAGCCAGGGAATTTGAATACCCAAAACAATAAAATGAAGTCACGGTAGCGACCAGGTGAAGTACCACTGGGGAAAGGTGCGGGATAGGCGAACAGGTGCCACTAGAAGACAGCGGCATCCGATTACTAGACGGGCCGAAAGGGGAGCGTCCCATATAGCGGACGAACGCATGATTAAGACGGGCCAGGGTATGAAATATTAAAAAGAGGGCAGCGTTATGGTTGCGGTTAAGTAGAATAAATACAATTGAGGACGCATTAAGTAATCCCCACAGTGGTCCGGATGGGTCAACATTGGAATTGGCTGTCGACGTGGCTGATGACAGCCCTGGCACAGTTAGGCACCCTAACACCACCGCCGAGATAATCCATATACAGTAGATGACCCGCGGGGCAGTTTGGATCGGATCAAAAAGGGCAACCCTGGACAAGACCTGCCATGGTAGCCCGCCGAATAAATAGGTATGTTCGGGACCGGCGAGGGACACCTTATGGATTATTACTAGAGCAGCCATATACAGCGTCCCTCCGCCCAAGCCTGATTTAATCCAACGACTACAGGGCAGCCGGGCAACCGTGTTCCACTGGAGTCCCGTAATGGCCAACAGTGCTATTACCAAAAGGCCCCATGATAAGGCAGTCCCATCGGGCTGAAGAAGAAGCGTCCGAAAATCCACCATATCCCGCAGTTGCATACCGGCGTTATTCCACTGTTGGGCTATGCGCCACAGTACCATTTGGAAGATAACGTTCAGGGCCAGTTTACCCACAGGGACAGGTGGTTTTTGGGAGACGCCGGCCCGGCGAACGAGTAAGAAGACCTGGAAACCCAACAGGGTGCTAGTCCACCAATACCAATAATACTGCTCGTCTTCGATAAAACTGGTGCCAAAGAGGGTTATCACATAGGTTACGATCATGGCGAGGACCAGACCACGGGGTAACCAGAGGGCGGAGTTAGACGGATTTGTAAATAGACCCCCCTGAATCCCGTACAGTGCTAAGGCAAGGATTGCAGCTGCAAACTGGAGGCCAAGTCCCACCAGCATACTCGGTATATGATAATTACTGAACGAATGGGACAGAGACTCGCTGGTATAATCCACCAATGTTCGGTAGTGATGATGGGCCTTCATAATGTAGGCCGGATCGGGGACTAGTGAACCGTCTGAGGAAGTTGGTAAGTCGGCCTGGTCAGCGAAGTGCCGGGCCATGCTATAATGGCACTGGACCTTGGTAAACGAAATCTCACCCACCTCAATGATATGCGCACAATCGGGATCAAGAGTAACCCAATGTTCGTCCCTGGTCTGGAAATCCGGATACATGAGTTGAACCAAATCGATCATTTGGTCTGCCTGCTGGCGGAGAGCCAGAAGCTGGTCGGCTAAACTCAAGCGGTGGAGAAACTGTGGAATTATACGGCCCAAACTGTTGCGTGGGATCGGGACGCCCAAAGCGATACTTAGGGTAGGGACCAAATCGATTTGCCGAATCACCCCTTGGATAGGCAATATGTCCGTCTGGTCGTAATGGGTTAGGGCATTGGCTGACAAGTCTAATGGCTCATTTGAAAGGGGCTGGTCATGAAAGGCGGAGCTGAGGAACACCATCCCAGGGGAAGTTTCCCTGACCGAATTGCCCCCGTGATTACCTGCATCACTCATTCCGTGGTCGCCTAAAACCACCAGTAGACTGGGTTTGGCCGTGGGATTGCGCGCCAGTTGGGCCCGGTCCTGCACTAGGAGGCGGTCGTAAATGGTCTGAACTACCTGATCCATCTCCCGCTGCTTGGGGGCCATCATTGGACTATTCGGGCCTTCTAAATGACCAATATGGTCCAGGCCCAGGTAGTGAAGGATGAGCACATCCCAGTCCGCTTGCTCCATTTCGCGGTGGATATGGCGGGTGACATTGTGATCCACCTCCGTAGTATCCGAAACAAAAAACGAAGTAGTCCCTTCGTGGCGGGAAAAGGTTTGGGGGAACAGGCGGAGCCACGTATCATCGCCATAGAACACCAGCGACTTTTGCCCTGCGTGTTTTAGCTGATGCAACAAATTGTCTTGGTTCACTAGGGTAGCTGACGCGTCGTTTTCCGCAATATTGAGCACCGCGTCAAGGAAATTAGGGGTCGACCCAGTGGTGAGGGCCTTTAGGCAGGGCATGGTAACGGTAGGCGGGCTAGCCCGAGCCACGTAAGCCAGGGCCTGTCCAGAGCGTATCAGGTTCTGGGTGAAGGGCATATGGGACCGCTGGGGAGCTAGGACGAAATCGTACCGGAGGGCATCGACGACCATCACAACTAGGCGGCCGAATGAGGCAGCGGGGGCGGGAGGGGCATCCGGACGAAATTGCGCAAAGCCCGGTAGAATCTGTTTGTACGGAAAGAAGCCCTTGGCGAACCAGTAGAGCCCGGCCAACTCTAGGGCCAGACAAAGGACGAAATAGACTAGGGGGCGGGCCATGTGTAAAGAAGAGCATAGGGAGTGGCGAACATCGAAGGGGCTCGCCGGTGAGAGTTAGGTAAATGAACGGAATGAACTATAGGAATCCCCATTGGAGCATCTCTTTAAAGTAAATGGAGTTACGTGTAGTATGGCCAACTTTAGGCCAAACTTCAATGGATGGCTGTTATTGAACCCCCCCCCTCCCCCCTTCAACGTGCCAGTAGTACCAGTGTCGGATAAAGTGCGTGTGGAGGAAGCGTGTTTTAAGAACATTTCACGCCCGAAGAGCCCATCTTTCAAAAATAAATCACAGGGGATATTAAATTATACAATCATTTCTATTATATGCTACAGTTTCGAGCATTCACCGTTAAGAGGCCCATAAATGGCAGTGGAAATTAGCAAGATAATGGAACATTAGAATTCGATGGCATATTGTATTCCACTCAGAGTTATTTGTGTTTGATTATCACAACTCACTGGGGTATCAAGGCGAAATTTCCTGATCCTTGCCTGTCAAAAGTAAAGGCCAATTACATCGAAAGGTCGGGGCCAGTTTGAATTCCATAATAGGCGGATATGGGCTGTCTGTTCTATCCAGGACAGGACAATGCCTTTAATTACATAACCTATAGCCAACATATTCAAAATGGCTAATAATCAATACATACTAGAAAAGTAATAGAATGATTCCCAACACAGCTATGGGGGATATCAACCGGATTAGCGGTGCTGCTTACGATGTAAGAAATCGTGCAGCCGTTGACCAGGTAAATTGCCAATCAGGGTCTTCAACCTCGCCAGAGACAGGTCGCACAACTCCGCAATATTCTTCACTTCGTTAATAATGAGGTGATGATTGGCCGATGTAACCCCGGGCATACTACGCAGCATATCCTGGGGAGTCATATTATGGACCGCATTAATCTCGGTTTCTGAATGGGAGCCAAGGCGCATAGCCAGGTTCATGTCGGGCTCCTCCTGGTTCCCTTTTAAATCCTGGAACATTTCAGCCGTGGCGCGTGGACTCGATGACCACAGCAACTGGAGTGTAGGAAAAGCCAGGGTCAGCATCACCAATTTCGACGAGATGTCACTCAGCACGATATCAGACTTGAGATCCCCAAGTGCCTGGAGCGAAAAGGAACCACCCTCTTCGAATTCAATGAGAAGAACGGGGGTGGTGTAATACTGCGCCATGCTTTCCGCCTGACTGTAAAGGCGGCCTGAGCTGAATGAACTGATCAGATCGGGTATACTCTTCCGTTCAACACACACCGTGGGGCTGAGCACATAATCGCCCACAATTAAGGTGCAAGGCTTTAGCGTAAAACCCTCCAAGTGCAGAACGGACGGCAGGGCACTGCGGAATTCACGCACGTCCACCACAATCTGCGGTCGGGCGGTCCCAAAGGTAAGCCTACCTCCCCCCGCAATGCGGGTGTTCAAGTTCTTGAGGAGGGTCAGCTCGTGTTGGTAGTCTAGCGGATCCTGGCTGGCGTAGGCATCCAGGGGAATAACCATGACGGATCGTTCGTGTATTAATTTTTCAAATGCGTCCTTCTCCCGGCGCACGTTGGTGAGGTATAGTTGCTCCTCGACGGAATTCTCGTAGACCATGAAGTAAACCCGCAATGGAATTTGGGGGTGGGTGACTTTGAATAGCTGTTTGGGGTTGGGTGTTATTAAGGGGGTAAATCAGCGGAAATATACATAAGCGACCATTAAAATCCCGGGAATGAGAACACATACTGATGAAGGTCAAAGCGGCGTAAATTGAACGATAGAGCTCAAATAGAAAAAAAAGCTATATTAGTCAAGTCAGCCTCACATACCTCAATTTGCCGGACAAACATGGGGCTAGGATCGTACATAATGATGTAGTGCGGCTTGAGATCATTAAGCATGGCCATATCGGCCTCTCCCTGGTAAGTCCGGAATAAAACCATTTCCTGGGGATCTAATACACCAAAACATTCCATAAAATCGGCCTCATCCAAATCCGCGAGTGATTCGGGGGGAATAGTGGCTCGCTCTTGGTCACGGCTAGTGGCAGCACTGCCCGGTTCGGTGGCTTCGGATGGACGGCTGGTGAAGAAATTCTCAAGGGCCGTCTCCGTATCGGGCAAGACCGGGGCGGCGGAGGACCTGGCTGAACCGCCGGCCCGGTAGGATTGACCTCCAGCTGCCCCTCCCCGAACCCGCCTCCGCTTATTGCCCGGTTGGGCCGCCCGAGTGGGGGAAGGGGGTTTAGATGGGGCAGCAGCGGAGGGAGGTATGGCGACGGATGTTATGCTGTTGACCCGATATTTCCAACGGAAATAGTGCCTGAGCAAGTCTGTTAGGAAAGCTGGTCGCGTAGGGTGGTCTTCGGAATCCGGCTGTATTTCCACTCTGTTATGGAGGGTCCCCAAGTATTGCTGGAGTTGCTGGCCGGTGCGTTGAGTGCTGACCATAACTAGAATGGACCCGGGCGGTGAATCGCTGCCATTGTCATCGGCGGATTCGGATCGGGCCTGGCGAAAGGCGTAAACCTCATCCAGCGTATCCCGCAAGAGGGCCCACTTGGGCTGCTCCTCTAGAACCGGCTGAATATTAGGTGGCAGCCCAATGTCAGCCAAGCTCTGCTGTAGCGCGGGTGGTAGATTAAATTCCCGTCGGTATACACGATCCCGGGCGAACCGGAACAGTAGGTCACCCGCATCCGTCATAATCCAGGGCGACTGGATACCCCCGCTACGGCCGGCCGCATTGTTGGCGGCTAGCAGGGTTTCGAGGTACTCGTAGAAGGTGACACAGTCATAGCTAGCCAAGAATCCAATGAGGCGCCGCAGTTGGGAGATGTCCGCAACCAGCCGCTTGGTGCGCGCACTGATGCGGTGCCACAGGGGGTCCAGTTGCCGCCGGAGGACACCGTCGAAAGACTTTACCAGCGAGTTTTCGAGGTTTATTTCATCCAGATCGACTAATTTATGAAACCGCCGGAGCTCCGCCACACACGCCCGCATGCAGTCCATCACGGCCAGCTGGATTTCCTGCATGGACGGAGCGAGGGGTTGCCGCAATTCCACCACTGCCCCCGTGGTCTGGGGCCCATCCAAGTCCGCTCCAACAGCGACGTGGAAGCGCGGCCATAGGAAAGCCCGCCGCAGTTTCAGGGCCTTCAGCGCCCGTTCGAGGGGCGAAAAGCCCTGGGCAAAGGCCTCGGGGGAGTCCGAGAAAGCCTTGATGAAGGCCCGCTGGTTGCGTTCGCGCAAAAGACGTAAAATAAAGGCTTCGGACGAGGAAGCGGCCGCGGCTTGGGTGGCCACTTGGTGGGCGTGGTTCACCACCACTCCGGTTACCAACTCCGTGGGTAACCGACCGGCCAGCATGTCGACCACCAGAATCCGCGAGGTGATGGAAAAGAGGCCCCCGCGGTGGTACAGCTGAACCCGTTCCTGACTACCGATGTCATTCTTCAGAATGCGAAACTGGTCCCGCGTAACGCCTTGGCGGGCTAGGGCGTCCCGTAGTCGGGCCTCTTCGTCCGGTGGAGTGTTTAATAGAAGGACTAGGTTACGAGTATCCGCATGGGCTAGTAGGAACTGCTGGAGAATGGCGGTCAGGCCCAACCCTTTGCCGAGAATGAGCAGTCCATCCTCGTCCTTGAGCTCCGTCAGAATTTGTCTTTGGAATTCAAGCATCGTGGTTAGGAGGCAATGGTCACAATTCGGTTCAGCCCAAATGATATATAAAGATAAAGATAAAAACAACAAGGCCCATTGACCTATACTGACGAATGCAAGCTGTAGAATTCCTTCTACAAACTCGTTATGTTTTAACTGAAGGGAAATACTTTTCCCGCATAAATACCGCTCTCCCCGAAGTAGAATGTAAGTATTTTAGTGAGAAAATATGGCTCTTATCTTTCTTCTCCTTTTATTCATTCCTACCGACCGACCTCATTTAGTTTTTATTTTTTTTCCAGTCAAAATTGTCTCTCTGCCGTGTTCTTTATACAAGGATATGGTGCCTTTTCGGTACATGTTGACCGCTTACTTGTCCATTGGGCGATATATGTAACATCAAGGAATATCAAAACATAGACGGCATCTATTAACGATAATAGTGCCCTAAGATCGTTAGATCAGGGATAATTGGCTTAATCTGGATTGTGTAGAGGTGGGGCCAGTGCAGTACGAAGCGTGAATGACAAATCGTGTACTAGAGAATACTGTACCAACGGCTAGAAGAAAGAGTTTCGGACAATGGACTTGGTCTCAGTATCTATATCAACCAAATTATCCCGGCCATACAAGATGTTTGGCCCGCAACAGTGGTGCATTTCGTGGTATGGCTCAACATTGAAGCACTTAACCAGCCTATCCACCAATACACTATAGAGTACTACCAGTACAGTTAGATTAACTATGGTACATACTATGGGCAGTAGCACATCCCAATTATGCAGTAGTTCTATATTTAAGTCAAAGTGATGAACTGAATGGTGCTAAACCCAGAGAAAAATACATGTGAATTGGTGTAATACTACATACCTGTTGGCCCTTCTAATCTGACCTAATCCGGCTGGATGATTGCCTACTATATCAGGCCTTATAGCACCATATTAAACTCCCCATGGTCACCCCTGGTACTATGGGGCCATCATTTATCTTATACCCACTCCCTGGTTGGACTTCCTGGCATTCACACTAATTACTCTACTGTCAATCCAAGGACTCTTCCAGTTCCCATGAGAGTCTTCTGGATACAAGGACCACCCGGCTAGCCTACTTATTGATACCTTAGTTATGTAGTCCTTTCCCTTGGGGGCCTCCCTTTAGAGTTGTTCCCCATATATATATAACTGGTCCCAATGGGGCCCAGTTAGGTTCAGCAGCTTATTCCTACCCCCCAGTTTACCCCAATAAACTCACTATATACACTCATTCCCTTATACTGACCAGTAAGTGTGCACTGCTGCACATCCCTTGTATAGTTGCCCCATGTGCATTTATTTGGTTAGTATTGCCCTGTCCCTAATACTAGTAGCCCACTTGGCCAAGTCTAAGCCCTGCCTACCATTAGAAGCCTACCCCCAGGGCTCTTGATGGATTAAGAGTAGATAACCCAGGCAACAATACCAAATAGCCATTTTTTGTGAGAATATCACAAACTCATTGACATGTAACTTAATTTTCCTGGCATAAGTGCTGGATAAAATATGGATTGTCCCTGGGCTATGTGGCACAGATAGATGACACGCCTACTTTCTGCCCACCCCAAGCTAGTAATGGACTAATTGAGGAAATCACTTAGCCTCACTTTTATAGATAAGTAAACACCCCCTGCCCCCATTCCAAACCTATTGTTTTTTGGTTGGCCTTCCTGTCTGTTGTAATCCATTACTCCAGCATCAGCAATGTACTACAACAAACTCCTGGTTGACTATTCTGCTCTTCCATTAAAAGACTAGCATCAATGGTTTCATCATAGAGACTTTGTTGTATACCATTAGTCATTTTGATTGACTACCCCCCTCTTTTCCTTGGTGTGAACCTGGCTGCCACTATGTTTCCCCTTGGTGATATTATTGCATCATTAGTTGCTGCCCCTTTAGCGACCACCAATTCAACAGTAAACCCTACTCATCATAACACAATTGGTCACTTAAAATTTTACTGGGCAGATGATGTATCAAAACTACCTGCTCTAGTGAGTGAAAAGGTTTTAAACCATTTAGAAGTCTCAGCCTGTTCCTAGTGGACCCTCTGTGTTGCATGGGACTGACATTTTCAATGCTCCAATTGTTTTTGAAAAGATAGGTGTTCTCTTTCAATTCACCAAATTTATGCATTTTGGTTGATAAGTTTTATCATTCTAGACCAAACATACTCTATTGACTGATACCAGTATGTGCAATCCTATGGTCTTTTCTAAACATCAATTTATCTAAATCTACTGGTTTATTTTCTAATATATCTTTATGCCAAATAATAATACCAAGAATAATGGCCCCCCTTCCCACCTATCAATTTAGACAAAGTCATTTATGAATTAGTGTGAAGGAGATCCAGCAAGAATAAGTTCAAGCCTACTCAGGCTGAAGTATTGACAAACAAGTGGCTGGTCTATGTCCCAATGGGGACTACTAACATGGTTTAGGAAGCTATAGCTAGAATGGGATATTGTTGCTGAACTAGTAGTTTGGTTGAATCAACCAAATCTGGGACATCATCAAATGGTACTTCAGATATCAATTGTGCCAACTTTAAACAGATACTTAACACTCCACTGACTAGCCACATTCAATAGAAATATGTTAACCTAAGCTAAGTTCCACCAAGTGATTCCCCCACTTGCATTTATCCATCACCCAGACGGCAGATATGGTGGTCATATGACCACTTGCCATGATTGTGTCACCCATCCTCTGCCCTTCAGACAAATCTCAAATAACCCTACAGATTGGCTATAACCCACTGAATTTCGGGTCAGTAATAAAGATCTGTAAAGTATTTGGAATTACTGATTGTCATGCTCTATGTTATGAACCTTGATAATAATGCAGAACATGGTACTTGGGTACCTATACTGGGAGGGTGACACTGACCAGTGCAATGCCTTAATATGCCCATGGATCAAATGGGGTCCATCTGCTCATTTGGGGGGCCATCACTGTCTTGCCCACATTGGGATTGCCCAACAGGACACCCTCTTTGCCAAGCCCATTAACCAGCACTGGTTCAAGTGTAGGACTCCCTAGTTCAATTAGGACTAGGTGAAAAAGAACACTCTCTAGCTCATGTTTTTCAAATGTTAATGTGCAATTGGCTTTATCAATAGTATTGATACTAACTTTGACCTTATGTTGGAGCATGTGTAAAGAACTGAACTTAAATCCTTGAAAACTGAACTTTATTTGAAAAGATAGATAATAAAAAGGGAAAGTTGATGATAAACTTACTGTTCCAAGAGGTAGCAGTAAGGGGGAGTATTTATACTTGAAAGAGGAAGCCTAAATGAAAAGATAGATGAATAATAGAGAAAGGGAGAGAAGGTCCCAGAATATTGGATGACTAAGCAAAGGGAAAGGGAAGGGAGTTCCCAGATAATCATATTAGTCATCACAAAGGATAGGTAATACTCGGGTAACCGATAAATTCAATGTGAAACATTAGAAGGGATAAAAAGAAAGGGAGAAAGCTATTGTTAGCTATTCTTTGAACAGGGGTGAAGTTAGGCCAGGGATAGTGTGAATGCAGGGGTATCATCTAGTCAGGGGCAGGGGCTCATTCACTCATCAGGGGCGTACTTCTGATAAGTGCAAAAAATAGATAAAAAATAAAAGTAGGTAAAAAATGTGGTAAGTTCACTACAGCCTCTATTAGTTTGTACCATACCTGTACCTAATACTAGTAGCCTGCTTGGCTGAGTCTAAGCCCTGCCTACCATTATAAGCCTATCCTTAGGACACTTAATGAACTAAGAGTAGTTTACCCAGGCAATAATTGTATTTATTAGTATTATTTTAAATACTTCAGCAAATATATTTACTTGTTCCCTATATTTAGACCTAATGCCTAGCATGAGCATCAGTGCCCCCGAGACCATCTAATTTGTGTACCCAAGCATCCCCAAACCTGTCAAGTTGGGACTCTCTATCATGGTATCAATACAACCTAAGAAGGATGTCAAGTCTGTCTTACTGATCCCCCCAGCTCTGGCATATTGAAGGTGGAATTGCCCACCACTACATATACTTTTGTAACATCTGTGATTATTGGCATAGGCTAGGTTTATTCACCATAAATTTATTATACCAAGGGCACTATAAGTAAAAGGAAATGTATACCAAATTGGAAGAAAACTAGAAGAATAATTGTGAGGTAAATGTATAGATAGAGTTGTTAGAAAACCATCTCATCCCGAGTGTGGAATACTCTTCCTGATGTGGCATATTCTTACTGGCCTCCTATTGGTCAGATTTTCTCTAATAAAAACTACCGCGGAGAGCTTAATCATCTCCTTGTGGTTCTTTCCTACTTTATCTAAATTTTGACATAAGCTTTATTATCAATCTCGGATTATCATCTACGAGAGAACTTGCGGTTAATCCAACAAGAGTAACCATCAGGTACGCAGAACCCCGAGTATATTTCATAGATATTCGAAGGTCGGCCCGGTTTATTGTTGACTGGATAGTTTTGGGCGGGGTATACCTTTACGAAATTTGATGAGCTGCAGCTGGTTGTTGAGAATCATCTTATCTGACCAAGGTAAATTATCCACTCTGATTGCATTTGCTTTGAGCAATGCCTCGGCTATCGGGCGGCGAACTCGGATGGCCAGTTCAGGAACACCACCGGAGTTACGACGTAGATACACAGTTCCATCACCCGTCATCATAGGTAGAGCAAGAGGATTTAAAGTACGCTCCTGAAGAGCACGTGTGCACTTTTCCTCGGCTGTTTGAAATCCCAAAACACCGGCATATCGACAATTCCAGTTGATTTTTTTAGCTATGGTATCCTCTTGATCGGCGGGGTAAGTGGCAAACTCTAAAAGCAACATGGCCGGGTAGTTGAGCATTGGATAAAAGTCAGCATTCGCCATTTTGCCTAATAATTCATGCAACTTGTCATGTTGACGGGTAACGATGAGGGCCGCACTGATACTGGCCACGATCTGTCTTAGGGAATGGCTTTGGATTTCCATACGCTTTATGCTGCCGCCGTCTCCAATGATTGATTTGAGTAGTTTGTCGTCTTGATACAAGTTTTCAATAGCCTGGACCAGTGTTTCTTCTTGAAATAGTTTTTTAACGCTCGAGAAAATGCTCATTATATTATCCACGGACAATCTCGGCAATAAATGTAGTATGGGAAAAAGAACCAGTCGCTGGGCATCACTTATCTGTGTATAGTCCAGGTACGCCCACTCCGCTTTAATAGCTTTCAGTTTGGAGGGATTAATGATAAATTGCCGGTACTGTAATTCGGCCTCATAGTCTACCAGATTGTGATACTCACTACTTTTTTTATAATGACTACCACTACGAATCCAACCGATAGCCATGAGTGTACTCATTGGCTGCATTGGAAAAATCGTTTGTAGGGTGTTCAAGGTGAGTGGGATATCATTAGAAATTATCTGATCGACCTTTGCCCATTGTCCAACAATAGATTATATGAGTTTAAAAGAAAATAACAGAACGCGCTTAGGATTAGATAAGGGGGATTGGTCAGTGGCTAATACAATAGCGGCTATCTATAAAATTAAATACACAGAGATACCGATCATTTGCCTGTAATTCAGCGGGGTATCATAGTTTCAGATAATACCTGTGAACTCACTTTTAAATATGTCTGACTTTCCGGGTGTTGGTTGATAATAGTGTGCAAACGCCTATCAACCTGGGACATTTGCACTAGGCCTTCAGCTGGCAAGCGGTCTAGAATTTCATGGATAAGTTCCGACGGAGTGGTGTTAAGTTGGTCAATTTTAGCTGGACGATTGCTGTCTTTCCCACCATTACCCATCACTTCTTCCACGGGCTTGGGGCGACCGACCGCAGCTTGAGCTATAGCCAGGCCTAACAGAGAAATGGGAACAAGGTACGACTTCATTATCAACGAACGGAAGTAAGGGGCGGGATGAGCGAGGGATTGGAAGCAGCTATAATCGAATGGCCAATATTGAATTATTCCAAATGGCGGAGTATAATTAGGAGAGGCAGGTGTAAAAGAAAGTGTAGGCAGAAACTGAATAAAATCAGGTGAGTAGGTCATGGATAGGGTTTATCGAAGCTAGAGGGAACCCCGTGAGGTTATATATTCGAGGAAGAGGCTGAAGAGGAAGTGGCGGTGGGTGGAGGCCCCTATTCACGGAGCAAAATATATGAGCGACTCACCTGTGGCAGTATAGTGGTGACCTAACGCACCTTACACCGACAAATAGCTACATTGGATATATGATGCAATGATATGGGTGAAGTTCAGCTTGGCTGTATAAGGGTTTAACTGATATGTGTATGGGAAAATCGGTGGGATGTTTATTTTTAACCAGTAGTATTTGCCTCATCAAATGGATCTTTCGTTATACAGCCTCGCTGAACTACTCCCATATGTTAATAGCCTTTGCCTATCCCTTGCAAAAGGAAAAAAGGGGAGGTGCCACAAGAGTGGAACACGAATTACCCAGCCGACCTATTGGGCCGGGGCACGACTGCATCTTGGTGAAATGTGGACCAGTTGTATAAGGTTTTACATAGTATGTGCTTGAGGGGTAGGCGGGAGATTTGTCTTTAACCAGCGATATTAGCCTCTTCCAACGGTCTTTTCCCTTTACACAGCCTGGTCGGAATTCTCCCCATCTTTAAATAAGCCGAGAGGTGTATTCCGGGAAGTCGCGGCCCAGGTGAGATTATGGTTTTTCAGCGAGAGGTCTCGCCTATGGGGAATTTATTTACCCGACACCTATTCGGCCACACCACCAGTTCCGTGGTGTAGACATTACCCTAAACATAGCTGCTTCCTGGAGGACCGTTCCACACTTGTTATTCGAATAATTGCCAGGCTCATCAAAAATATGCCGAAGAAAGGGTCCGGTTTATAAGCGGGATGGTCCCTGGCCAGGGCCTCCAATCCCCAATTCGCTGTAGCCTTCTACCGTTACACACAAGTATTACTTGCCCACCTCTTCAAGCCCAAATACTATACATATGCGACTTGGTGTTCCAAAAAAAATCATCAATGTTATTTTGGGGAGAGGGGGATACCTTCTCTCATTCTTGCGACTGACTCACTCATATATTCCAGGGAGGGAAGCAAATGTCCCCATCCTAACTGCCCCCGGTAGTGGTGACTTTAAGTATTACTCACACTCTTCATTTCCGCTTTCGGATATATTGGTATACCAAAGACCGTCTATTCCCCGAATTCCCCGGGAGGGAATACAGTCCTTACCCTTGAAACGTAGGGCCAATAGTTATTACACCCCCCCCCATATATCTTCACTATACCTACCATTTTGCATCGGCGCCTCGACTCCATGGACCATTGTTTCCGATATGCGTCACTCGATATGGGCAGAGCCCTGGTTTGAGCTGAACGGGGTTCCCTCAGCCCCCTGTCGATTGGAGAATTGGGCTTATTGATACTAACAGTCTGTTTTGGCGCTTCATCGCACAGTAGGTTTATGTACTGTGCCTCATGGTAACTACATGGACAGAGTCCACCAATTGTATTAGTGATCAAATTACCCAGGTGGAACGGCCCATCCGACCAATAACAGTTAGTGTAGCAGCCAGCTGGACGTGGGGATTCATCCCCTTCGGCTGTTATCAAAACCAAGTGCTTCCACCTCCCCCTAGTTCCGGGAAGTTCCTCCTTTTAGTATTCCTAATCGATAAACCGCTCATACACATTTCTCATTCGACCCCTACTGACTCGTGATAAAGGGATACCGCGGTATTTACTTGAAGGACGAATAGGGATGACTACTCTTCCTCCTCTGAGGACCCATGTCTCATCGTTCGCAGGAGAGGTCTTAACGGACTTGGGTTTAAAACCACCATTGTACTAATTGGGGTTGAAGTGTGCCAATTTTGTGTGATAATTATAATATAATCCTCCTCTTTGTATTCCTTCCTACTAACCAACCCAATTTGGCTTCATTTATTTTAAAACAAAATATATTATCTGCAGTGATCATTACATAAGGACATGTCGGCTTTTTAGCGATTGTAGGCAGCGGACTTGTCCATTGCACTTTATTGGTGACACCGATATATAACAAATCACCAACGGTATCTATCAACGATAATCAATAATTAGGTGTTTATTAAATGAGCGAACGGCACTATTCCGGAGTAAAGACTTTACATCGGCTCTTCAATATTAGGCAGTGAGAATGGCTATTAGCAAGTAGTAAACGTAATCTACACCCAAGTCTGGTCACGGATATCCAAATAACGATGCCTAGTTTTTCAGGCACACACCAGGGAACACCGTAAACTTAACTACTGAAACTTCATCAAACCTCCAAATTAACGTATAAAAGCACCAGTATATTTAATCATTGAACGGTTTACTCGGAGAGTCGCTACCAAGCCTTATTCATTGAAAAATACCGGGTATATGAAAGCCGGGGTAGGGATATAGACATGGCTATAATCAATACTGACCACCCATCTCTCAGCTATACTAAGGACATGGGCATTAATATACCTAGTAAATTTCGAGCCTAAGTCTTCTAATCTAATCAAGCCAGTCTTAAATCCAGCATCGACATCACTTAACGACCTCCTTTCTTCTTCTTCTTGGCGGTCTGTCGGTTATTTTTAGTCGGCTGGGGCTTAGTCGGGGTCGCTGCCGCGGGAGCCGGACTGGCGGGTTCGGGCGTACGGGAGGCAGCCACCCCACTAATATTAGCACTTCCCGTGCCGCCCAATCCACCCTCCTCGCTATGGCTGACGACCCCCTGCGGTCCCGTTGATCCCACTCCGCGCTTGCGGTTTTTAGCCGATCGACGACTCTTACTAGGTTTATAGTACGAGCGTTGGACCATCGGAAGCCAACGTTCGGGATCGACAACTGCTTTGGGATCTTGACTTTTGGGGAGTTTCTTAGCGCGGCGTTTGTTACGGGTCGCGGAGGTCCGGGCAGTGGCTTGGCGTTTAACCACAGGTCGCACCCGGATGGCGGCCAGGCGACCTTCAATCTCATCAAGTTGGGTTTCATCGACCAGACTAGGAACGGCCGGCAGCATGGATTCATAAGGAGCAGCCGCATCGAGATCTACCTGGGCTAGGGCCAGGATTAGGGCGGTCGTCGAGTGATGGTTGGTGGGATCGCGTTGGACCACCTGCTGGAAGTCAGACACAGCCTTCCTCGACTGGTTGATATGGAGATAGTAAAGTCCGCGGCGTTTGAGTAAGGCATTGGGGATCTAAATATACATGGGATGGTTGCATGGAGAATAAATAGGGAGAAAAAATTGGCATATATGATAAATGGGGTTCCAATTAGTTATTATGATTACAGCCGGGCTCTTCTATCGATTGTTGAAATCAACAGACGAAAAATGTACAAATTGGATAAAGGGTAAGGCCACTTACCTGGCCTGGTGAGCCGGGCTTCTCCCAATGGGTCGATAAATCTGCAACGAGCTTAGCTGCACGGTCAGGCTGACGGAGTTGGTCGTGGAGCCATAAAAGCACGCTTGCCATACCAGGGTCGTACTTGGTATCGTCTCCATTCTTAGCACAATAATCGTCCAAAACCTGGAGGGCCAAGGTGTACTGGCGCATCTGCAAGTGGGCCTGTACCAGACTATATACCAACACCGGGGTGGCCATATGGTCGTCCTTGACCAGTTGGGTCAGTTCGGCCACGCCCTGACCGGCCATCCCCTGTTGGAACCAAGTAGCGGCGTGCAGGATACCCAGATAGGGGTCGTTGGGATAAGTCCGCAAATGGCTACGGCAGTCGCGCCGAGTGGCCGGGTTCTGGCGCAGATAAAACTTAAGCAGAGTATTGTTAAAGGCCACGATACGGAGCTGCTCCTTGAGTAAGCGGGGGTCACTCTGTCCCACATTCTTGCGACGCAGTTTTAAGGCCGTATCGAAGATACCCGTAGCACCACGGTAGGCCGCAATGTTGTGCGCAATCAGAGCCACAGCCGCTGCATCAGTAGCCGCAGTACCCAGGTACCGGCCGTAAAGAGCCTCGGCGGCTTTTACTTTACCCTGCAACTGGTAAACATGGCCTAACTGAATGTCGATGGCAGCGAGTTCGCTCTCGCGTTCCGCCTCTGATGCGTGATTTTCGGCCAGAACTCTCTCACAGGTTTCACGGGCCACCTCCAGCAATTCTTCGGCTTCGGAGTAACGGTGAGCGCAGATGAGAAAACAGGCCGAGTTGTAGGCCAGCTCGTAAGTGCCCTTATGGATAAGAGCGGGCTGGCTATCACTATCATCAGCTGACTTGGCGTCGGCTGCTTGCTGATAAGCCAAACCCACCCGAACTGCCGTATGGTTGGTGAGCAGATCCGAATAGTCGGCGCTTTGGCGGTCCACCGATTCCATGAGGGACTCGTAAATAGACATGGCTTCAGCGTAGTTCCCACGCCGGTAATGAATTTGAGCGTATAGCTTGCGGCAGGCCAATTGGGTCTCCGCATCCAGGCGACCCGAGGAATGCTTCGACAAGCCGTCGAGAGTTTTAAGGGAGCCTGCGAGGTCACTAACGCGATATTGACAGTAGGCTTTTTCGAATTTAAACGACTGATGACCATGTCGACCGGCTTGTTGGATGGCCGCCAAGGCAGCCTGGTACTTATCCAAGCGGACCAGACAGGCGATTAAGACCTGGTAGGCATCAGGGTCAGTGGGCTGAGCCTCCGTCACTAGAATGGTTCACACAATCATTAAGTAACAATAGTAGGTAAGTGTGGTTCCGGCGAATTGAAGGAATGGAGAATCCATGTTGTAGAGAAAGGTCATTATTTGATACCTTATTTGGATTAAAACACCGGCCGGGGCAGACCAGATGTCGTCAATGTACTCCGACTTACGAGATTGGACGATTTGGACAGCTTGAACGAGGTCCTGAGCCTCAAGAGCGACGGACAAATCGTTATACGCGGCTTGAGTTGTAGCCGCCATGGGGATCGCAATTGAATTCCAAACGACGGGATAGTAAGTGTTCGTATAGAGTTGCAATCAATAAAATGAAGAATACGCGCTTGATAAGTTAAAGTAACGAAGGAATGGGGCTAAGTGATAGGGGAGAGGGGTATTCAATGCTCAGTAAATGGGGCAATACGTAGTTTCAAACCGGGTGAGTTGGCCATCTGGTTGGTTTGTGACGATGACGAGCAGCTAAACTGGGAACACCTCATACTAATGCGTACTAATAGTATCTTTGAAACTGCATCACCGCTTAATATCTCCAAAAATTTTGTGTATGCAATTTAGCCAAGGGCCATTGTGCCGACTGTTGCATATATATATATCTCAATGGTTTTTTAAGGAACTTTAGTAAGAAATGGTACTTCATAACTGCTCAGCAAACTAGTAAATGTATCATGGGTTTGGAATAAGGTGGCAACGGCGCAGGAAATTGGTAGAGGAGGGAAAACACGGGATTTAAGCGAAATGATAGTGAATAAATTTGGAGTCTGACAGTATAAGCGAAGGAGAGAATATCGGAGCAAGGAAAATATTATTAAAAGGCAAATTGTATATGTATTGGCTACTGTGTGGTAATAGCACTGCCGAATTATCCGGAGAACGCGAGATTTACTGGCTCTAGTATTGCTTGAACCTCCTCCTGAGGTAGCCAGGAGGAGTCATCCAACGGATGCTTGGTTTCCTGAATTAATTTCTCGGTGACGGCCTTATGCATGTGAATGGCCACAGCGGGCTTACCCTCGAATTCACGGTAGAAATGGACATATTGGCAGGCAATCAGATCACAAAACACTTCTTAGGGGTTTCGGCCAAGGGGCCCTTGTTGGGGAATTTAGCCACCGCAACATGAAGGCCGAGTAGCTGGGCCCAGGCTCGGCAATTCTTACCGAGATAGGCTCTAACCGTGGGCAACTTCACGAGCGTGGAGTCACCGAACCCCATAATCAATAGCTGGAGAAACTCCCAATCGCAAGCGAAAAGGATTGTCTCAGATTTCCGGGCCAATTTGATGAGTTTCACTAATTTGATAATGCTACCTTTAACCGATAGGACCGCCAATAAACCAACCAGAAATTCTCACTCGATATTGGCTTGGACGCCTGATAAACGGGGGGGGGCATTGCAATTAAGCAGACATCATTCGACCATAGAATATCTTTAATGACATCGGGGGTGGATTCAAGACCCAGACTAAGCTTTTGGAATACGGACTCAAGCCTGGAAACCGGCAGATCCAGCATGATGGTGAGGAGCGGAAAAACGGGCAATTGCTGTTCACATGACAGCGAGGAAGACTTGATATATTCCCACTCCTGCCCAGCACGGCGTAGGCGGTTCGCGGTGCTCGGCAGTAGTTCAGGGGGTTGGGAACATTGGATTGCTAATTAAATATTACCTTGGGCTGCATTGAGTGCTTGCTCTACACGCTGGTAATCATCAGATATGTCTTCTCGCAATACCGCACTCGCAATCTCCATGGGAATCAGTTTTTGGAAGATCGCTGCGCTAAATTTTCCACCTTTCTTAACGAAGCTGGCCTCGAATTCATACATTGGCTAGCAGCATTTCAATAATATACCCAGGCAAAAACGACAATGGTAAGAAATAATTAGCCAAGTACCCTAACTGCTGACAATATCCCTAATCTTTTCTGACCAACCACTTGGCCATGTCGCTTACAGACATCTATCCAATTTAATCAAGCCTGTAAATGTGCGGGCATTACTCTAGCACAGTACTATCATGGCGGCGACGGTTTAACATATAATGCTTACCCCCATAAGCGCTCGCATCCACGGGCTTTGCAAAACCATTTCCTGGCCTTTTGCACCAGTGTCGGCCATTGCCAGAAACCCGTCCCATGACACTCTATATGTTATGTTGTTGAACAATTCTTGAGGGAACCCCAGAAGTTCCGGGGTTGCCAGGATGGTATTTTGATTTGAAACCCCGCTTTCCTGATTTTCAATGACATCGAAGGGTGCATTGCCTTCGAAAAGTTCATCATCCACCAATACACTACTATCTACCTGACTGGTGGACCCGGGTTCACTTGGTTGAGGGCGACCGGAGGCTAAGCGAGTTAGGGCCAGGCCTAATAAGGCAATCGTCAAGAAATACGTTTTCATCGTTGGGACGCGCGAAGTGGTACTGCGAAGGGAGAGTGACTTGGGCTACCTCGGGATGAAGAGGAAACTACGTACTACAGTACGATGGAGGATTTCTATCAGGAAAATAGAAGGCAAGTTAGTCTAGATATAGATAAGGAGGAGGTTTAAGCCACGGAAGGGGTGCGGTAAGGATCAGAAAGGCCGGAACCGGGATATATATATATATATATCAAATATAAGGGGGGCGGCAGTTGAGTATGCAAGTCAAATATAGACGGCAAGGTTTAGGCATCTCAAACACTATATATTGCCCATCCTTGAAACATTGAGCGAGTATCTCAATGATCAACTAACGAATGTGTCGCATTAGCACGATTTATGGCGGAAGAGTTCAAGCGAAGCTGGCATCTAGGCCCAATAACGAAACGAGAGGCAAGGTATAATGTGAATTTAGAGCTAGGGAGATGGTGGCTAAGCCAGGGTGTTAAAATATATTTCAATGGACAAGCCATCGTAATACTACGTCGCACAATTGCTAGCGAGTCTATCAGAACTAACAGCGCTCGCCCGTTCCCCCTTCCATCTGGGGCCCCCTTTGGGCGGAAGGCCTCTCCACCAGGCCCCGCTTGCTTAGTTTAGCCGACTCCTTCATAAGTCGGGCAATATTGGGGAATATTACGGTTTCTGTCCGATTGGCATATTTGTCTATTATCCGAAAATGAAGGCAGTCCAGCCGGAGCGTAATCAATATAGGTAATATATCAACACCGCCCTTAGGAATGCAGCTCCAACAGGGCGAGAGCATATACCCAAGCAAGACCCGACAGTGTAGCTGATATTGTGAGCAAGCGGCGACATTTATAGACCGGAGGCATGTAAGAAGTACAGGGCCTGGTTAGTTTCTATAAACGACGGATTTCTTTACCCAACCATGGTGGCTATTGAAAGAAGGGGGAAGGCAATGCGAGTGGAATGTGTGGTCAATTAGCTATTCACATAGGACCAACTCGTCGCACGTTGAATCACATAAATTTATGTCCCCAGCACATCTGTAGATGGGCCGATTGGTCAGCATTAGAAACACCCTTTTGTCCCCGAACTTTAAAGCTCATGCACTTCAAGCGTCAAATATCCGGAAAAAAACTATGACTCGAGGCCTTTCTCACCCTACTCAACTTGAAACACCCCTCTCACCTAGTCTCTGCGGGTCCAAGGACCAACGGCTTATAGTCTGAGAGGGGATATATAGTGACCTAGAGGTGTTTCCGCTTGCTCAGTGGTGGCCGTTAAAATGGGCAGCGTTGCATTACTTGCATTGGTGGTAGGAATTAGTGCTAATATTTCACTGGTTTTCAAGAGACCCGATAAGATAACCCATTACCACACAGCTGTACGATAATTTAAATTGTAGGTTAGTCTACGCCCTTAAAGTAAAACAACCACCTTCACCCCAGCTTGACAGATGTTTCTAATTCCGCGAAATCTACTATTTTTCTGATCAGTAACCACATGCACTTACTATGCAGGAAAATATTATTATACAACAATGAAATATGCCGAAGGGGAATGCAAATATTGGAAGTCTATCTAGAAAATATAAAATTGAACGACAGTTATAACGTGAGCACCAGCTTGATTACTGTAGCTAGAGGCCAGCCACAAAAATGAAATAGAACTATGATTAAGGAGACCTCGAGTGGTAAAACTGGTCATTAAGAGTGTGGTGTGGGCCACTGGGAAGAGGGTTCGTTCGCAGAGCGGTAGGCCGTGCTAAGGTGCCCCAGTCCCAATTTGGTCAGGACCGCCTGCTCCTGCTGGTAATAATCCTCGTCGGGGTTAGCAGGAAACACAGCGTGCAGTAGCGACTCACCGACCATAATCGAGGAGCCCTGCATCGATGCTTCCATCAAGAGAATTACCACTACGGCATCCTGGACAGTCACCCGAGTCCGCGCCATTAGGCGGGCGTGGGCCTGCGAGAGGCGGATCAGGCTTTCCAGTAGCCGGACCGTGGTCCGGGCCGCACTGCGCGAGTCGGCCTGGCGCTGCAACTGGTAGTACTGGGATAGGATTTGCTGGCTGTGCTGGGTCTGCTGGGGCTGGTAGGTCCCTTTGATAAACTGCAGATACCCCTGTAATTTTTCATAGTTCCAACGATCGCCAGATTGGTGGCCCTCCTGTAATGTTTGGCCTTCGGTTTCTAAGATAAATGAGGAAATTGCCCTATAGGACCCGTTGGTAAGCGAGTGCAAATATACAAAAAAAAAACAAGAGTCGGTGAAATCGGTATTAGCCTGGATGTAGAATACGGGGAAGGAACCTGCATCCAAACCAGGTATGGAGTAGGTGTAAGCGGGGTAGGGGCATCCTGTGGTGATATGAGAATCCCATGCACTTACCTATCCCATTCTTCGTTGGGGGTATCCAGAAGAACTAATATCAGGTCGAAGCGACTCAGCAGCGGAGAGGCCAGAGCCAGGTTGACTGTTAGGCTCTGGTCGGGGTCGTATTTGCCCTTGGGGTTCGTTGCGGCCAGCACGGTACAGCGGGAATTCAGTTTGCACACGATGCCGGCCTTGGCAATGGAGATAGTTTGCTGTTCCATGGCCTCCAGGATCGCCGTCTTGTCGTGTTCGCGGATACTTCCAAACTCGTCGATGCAGCACAAGCCGCGGTCGGCCAACACCAGTGCTCCGGCCTCAAGCTGCCATTCGCCGCCATCCTTGACCGCCGTGACCGTAAGGCCGGCTGAGCTGGACCCGATCCCAGTAGTGAGTACCGAGCGGGGCACCAGTTTGGCCGCATACTTGAGGAACTGGGACTTGCCGGTGCCGGGATCGCCGACCAGCAGCAGATGGGTTTCACCTCGCACCCGGGTGCCACTCGGGTCGACTCGTTCTACGCCCCCGATGAGAACCAGTAATACCGCCAGTTTGATGATGTAGAGTCCGCACACGGAGTCGCAGAAACTAGCCAGAATCAAGTTGCGCCCCACCATGGGCCGGCCCCGATACTGGTCCCAAAAGGCGGCAAAATCCGACTTCATTTCCTCGGTCACGGAGACACCGGCGCTTTGGTTATTGTGCAGAATCAGGTTATTGGCTAAAATAGTCAGTTCAATGTCGCAGCGGTCGTTTTCGTAGGCGGCCCGCCAGCGCCGAATCAAGTAGCCGACCACGGTGACATCGTCCCCCGACTTGGCCCGGTCTACCAGGTCGTTCTCCAGAATCACCACGATGGAGTGGGGAATCGACCCCACCGCCAATTTGTTCACCTGCTCCTGGATTTTAAGTTCCTGGTAGTCAGTGCACGTATCCCCCACGAACCGACCATCTAAGAGCGCGGTGCTGATGGTCGAGTCACTCACCGGCATAAATTTATTGCCCCGGCAGGGCCCGTCCTGTCCGGAAGCCGGTGCTTCGGCCTGGCATCGCACCGGTTTAGGTACGAGATTATATTGTTCCATATCGGCCCGCACGCCAAAGATGCCTTTACAGGTGGTGCATGAGTAGAATCGCTGGGTTTCGACTACTTTGACCATGCCGGTTCGGATCACCGTGCCCGTCAAGCAGAGCAGGGGGCCCATGTCGTCGGAGGAGGGGATCGCGGTCCGGAAGAGCTCGGGGCAGTGAGGCAAGCTAGCGATACGTGCATGGGCCTGTTTCTTGACGGTCATGTCGGCGTGGAGCGGATGGTTATGCTTCACTCTAACTTGGGCCACCTGGAGAGCCTGGTCCAAAACGGGGAGGAGTTCGGCGGGATAGCGAAAGAGGCAGTGGCCCAGCTCGGGGCTGGTGTCCAATAGTTCGAGCAGGCTAAAGGGGAACGCATACTGTTGGTTCTCGTCCGGTTCAAATAGCAGAGTCTGGAGGGGATCGAAATACCGGTCGACCAGTTCGTCTGTCAGGAGGAGTCGGTATTTGTCGAGATCTTCGTCGGCAATGTACTTCATGGAGGTGATAGAGTATCCGGGTGAACCAATGCGCTGGAAGTTGAGTGGTAGTGCTGCGGATTGTCTGTAGTGAGGTGTTTGGGCTACACCATTCGGTGGTCTCTAGAGAGAGGATCGGGCAATGGGGGGAGTAGGGGTGTGCTCGAAAGGCTAGGGGACCAGCAGGCAATTCGCACTAAACTATGTAGAACTGCTGACATATACTTGGGTTCGAATTGAACTGAGGGTTTGGTAGGGCACAGTGGTCCACGACAAAGGCAGTGGTCGCTATGCCCTAGTAATATCAATTAGACCGCTGTTTCCCAAGTGTTGGAATAGAATCGGCTTGGTGGACGAATTCCGGCCTTGGGGCTCCAAAAGAGTTTTTTTATTGCAGGCAGGAGTTGGACGCCTTTCGATGCAAGACTTGGTTCCGTTTTCCTTCCACCACTGTGTCAATTCGACATCGCTTTCTTTATGAAGCTTCAGTGCGCCATTTCCGATCTTACCCATCTTAGTAGGATTCGTATTGCTGGATTTACTATTTCTCGGACCATTTGATTGATTACCCTCACTTTACACCATTCCACAGGTCAACCATGGCTCGCGGCAAGCAAAAGGAACAGGCAAGGTAGGTGTGAAATGTGCTGGAACTCTGTGACTCGGCCATCCTCTAAAAGGGTTTAGACCGAGATAGGACCCCCCCCGAGGTCTCTTAATCGCCTGTTTGGATAGATAACATCGTACATTGAGATATATCTAATATCTCCCAATACTGATTATATGCTGTTGGATTCTCCCCAACCAGAGATAAGGCCCAGAAATCTGCCGAAGCTCGGAAGGGAGGCAAGTCGCAGCTTGCTGCTCGCGATGCGGGACTGAAAATTATGTGCCCTGTCTGCAAGGTAGGCGTCGTGTTTTGCTGACAATCCGCTAGTGTTTTTGGCACCAATGTTATAATTGAACCATTTATTTGAGAAATGCTAATTTCTTTACCCCCTTGTCTAGTCAGAAATGTCTAAACCATCTATATGCCTACTTCGACCCCTTGATTCCGTGATTCTAGAACCCCACCTCCCATTATAAAGTGCTCAAGGAACACATGGAGGCCAAACACCCAAAAGAGCCTGTTCCTCCTGAAAGCTCATTCCAATAACTATTCACCATTGACACTCCAATATAGTGGTTCTGTATTGCTGCATAGTGCAGGTTAAAGGGAGGCTTATTTTTATCAATTTCTTTATTGGTTTTATCAGAACTAGATTGTTACTGAAAATATCCCTGTCTATCCTAAAATAAGCATTGTTAATGAGCTCATAAGGTGCTGAAAGAGAGCAGCTGGGACCAGATAAATAATTGTTGATGGCTTATTTGGTGCCTGTTTACCAAAGTTATCTTAGTCATACAACCCAGGTATTTAAACCTGCCTATTTTACTCCCTAGTTTGGAGAGATACTAACCCTGAATGAACTAGTCTATATCACCCATCCTTTAACTGTATCCATTTCATATAAAAAACACCTTTATAAAAAACTCTATATAATATTCTATTTCATTAATTAATTCATTTATTAAGGCTGTTGAAGAGTGAATTAAAGCAACCACAGTCTTCAAGCTTAAATATATTTATTTTATGAAAAACAGAACAATTTATTAAAATACTATAATTATTTTTAAAAAGTAACACCATATTCCATTCTAAGCACCCTTTTATTGGAAACCCCAAAGCATCCCTATCACCCAGGTTAAACACTTAGTCCTTCAAGAGTCCTGAGGATAGGCTTCTGTGGTGCCATGGGAATTGATGCTGACAGCACACACAGTTGATCCGGCTGATAGCAAGCAATATGACCATCTAATTTGTGATTTGTACTGATAATAAGCCACTGATGGCAAGTCAATCAAAGCCAGCATTACAAGACTGTGTATTTTTGTATATTATAATATACATTTTATTTTTATTTGTAAAAAATCATTATATTTTTGTTTGATAGTACTATTGACTGATCCTGAGATGAAAGGAATTGTCCTTTGTTAAGGGAAAAGTTTCTTAGTGAACAGATAAATTGGGACAATGATACATCACCAATTTGTTTGATGGATGGATAGAGAGACCAATAAAAACATAAACCTGGCAATATACTGCTGCAAAAGAGAAAGATATCAGTAATCATTATCATTTCTGGCAAATATTATTACTACTGTCCCATTTTTTTAATAAACTTACTTCCATTTTTAACAATGTCCTTGACTGATGGAACTGAAGCTCAGAAGGGTGTCATAACCATAGGGCCTTTGAACACCATACATGGTGATATGGGGAGTGTAAACCCTATGACCACTGAACCCAACACTTCCAATGGTAGGTGGGGCTTAGGCTCAGCCAAGTGGGCTATTAACATCAAGTACAGGCATAGTACTAACTAATAAAGGCTAAGTACAGGTATAGGTAAGGGATGTTCAGCAGGCACACTTACTAGTTAGTACAAAGGGAGTGAGTGTATATAGAATTTATTGGGGGTAAACTAAGGGGTAAGAATAAGATAAGGAATTTAACTGGGCCTAATAGGGCCTAGTTATACATGGCCTGATCCAAAAGTTTTGTCACTAGTGTGGTGAACTTACCACATTTTTTACCTACTTTTATTTTTTATCTATTTTTTGCACTTATCGGAAGTACGCCCCTGA
>JANBQC010000165.1:0-48949 GCA_027576995.1 Dimargaris cristalligena
GCGGGCATGGCCTTGTGCCACTGCTCCCAAAAGTATAAAAGCAGTCTGCATTCCCTGCCCTTATCCATCACCATTCATTCGTATCCTGTTCCGGTAACTTCAACACGGTTATTGGCCTTTCTTTTCAGGCTACGCTATATCATTCTCCTCGACCGTTTCCTCCCACCATCTAGCCGAACTGTTGCGATTTACAACCCACAACTTATACATTTAGCTACAAGCCAGTTGTCTTCTTTTACCATCGCCAATATCCTAGCACGATGAGGTCTTCTTTCCTGTCCGTCTCCGTGGTCGGTATGGCCCTCGCCAATTTCACCACCAGTTTTCCGCATGGGATTGGCTCTGTGAATACAGCGGTGGGTGGAAAACCTGCTCCGCAACTCCTTCGCCGTGCACTGGTAAGTCAACGCGATGTCAGCCATGTGGTTTATCCCACAACCTCGTGGTTACCATATTGTCTCTTATTTCACATATCCCCCTCCCCGCTGTCTACATGGTCGAATATCTGGTGTCTATATTTGTAGATAGTCCATATATTTGTTCCATAATTCCGGAACTTTATAATAAGTCCAAGGAAATAACATTATTTGAATACGTGAATTTAACCTAAACCCCCTTGGATATGTGGATATTTCTATTCAACTATCTGCATGCTTTTATTCGCTAATAATAGGGCGAGAAACGCCAGGATGCCACCGGTTCATCCGGATACGGCCAGGATTATAAGCGTATGAATCCACTTGCCAGGAATCTAATGGAGAGCGACTGCGACTGCGACAGTGACAATGACAGTAACAACAACAACAACAGAGGCAGTGACAGAGAAAGCGACAGCGACATAGACAGCGATGGAGACAGCGGCAGTGACATAGACAGCGACATTATGCAGATGGTGAGATCGGAGGCGGACTACTCGGCCTTCCTAACAGCCTTCAGCCTACCTGGTAAATGCAGGCGTTCATACGGCGAACAAATCCAGCCAGACCCGACTCTAAGCATATTGGGCAACCATTACGCAGAACTGAAGGATTGAGCCGACAGCGTAGAGT
The DNA here is from genome assembly GCA_027576995.1 of Dimargaris cristalligena. Lineage (NCBI taxonomy): Eukaryota > Fungi > Kickxellomycota > Dimargaritomycetes > Dimargaritales > Dimargaritaceae > Dimargaris > Dimargaris cristalligena. The sequence continues at coordinate 1,050 of JANBQC010000165.1, forward strand.
ATATACCGTCTAGCCTATTGACCCGCAGAAGTCTTGCCATCATGTTCCCTATGGTTGCCCGTGCGCTTAAAGCAGGTACGGGTGAAATCCCCGAGTTAGATATGTTGATCGCCAGAGTGAACTCCAGTGACTATGGACCAGACCATGACTCGTTATCCAGTGGACTGCCTGGCCTGATCAGCACTAACCTGCCCAACAACTTGGCTCGGCAAACTTTGAGTTCCCTCCCCTATTTGGTGCAGGGCCACCTGGCCGCCCATTTCGTGATCAATAATAATTTGGAGGGGCTCAAAGGTATTATCCGCTCGTGGATTGCTAATCCCCAGGAACTCGTCCAACTGCCGGGTTTTGATGATGCCTTATTCGAATTTACCCATGCGGTGACGGCTGATGACGACATGGGGACTTCAGCGGACCAGATGTCACTGGTCGAAGATTTGCTTAAGGGCACGTACGACCCATACCTGTATGTGGACGTTCCCAAATTTGACCCTAAAAACAATGATCCTTTAGATACCAGGGGCGATCTGGCTCTCTACGATAACAAGGCCAGGTGGTCTATTGTCACCCTCTTTGCGTGGGCCATGGAGTACCAAATGGATAGGGTCGAGGAGCTTTTCGCGGAATTCGGGAACCCATTCCGCAACCGTGATTTTCCGTGTTTGGTAACACTTGAATACTACTTTGCCTTCACATATCTTAATCCTATGTATTCGGAGAGTTCGCGATTTCTCAGTTCCAGGGAGCAATTTAGCTGTTTCCAGAATTTTTCCTTCCAGGGTTATGTCACTTTGTCTCCTTCTAGTAATCAGCCTGATGAGGTGCTGATTCGGGTTCGTCATAATCACCAGCTGACCCCCCAAATAGAAATGGAACCCGCTGATGATAACTCCACCTTCCCTATTTTGGCGAATAACCTGCAGCAACTTTTTGGCTTCATCGATAATTCAGACGCCCGGCCAGATATCAATATTCGCATAGGTCCTATTCATGCATGGGCTGAGTCCCTCAATAGTGCGATTGAAGTTTGGGAGTCTATACACTCCTCCAATACCGAAGACAGTCCAAATGCCGTCTCCGATAGTGCCGGTCCAACCTCTGCCATCCCCGGGAACCTGGTCTCCGGGGCTAATAAAATCGCCCAATTAGCTGGGGAGCTGGTGACTCAAGTGAAATTGTTTAAAGACAATTCAACCCCTGAATACAGAGAGTCCAATCCGGTTGCCACGAATGATATGGATGGCCTTCTAAACATCCTGCGAAATCACCTGCTGGTTCTTAGTGAAAAATATTTATTCAAAGCTGTGATCCAGGAGGGGTTGAGCTGGTTTCGCGCCGAAGTGGGTGATCAAAAGGCTTGGCCCTAAGAGCTGGACCCAGTAGTAGCAGTATTTGCGTCTACTCAACTAGCACGTGGATTACGAAACCCGCATTTGTGTGTTTCCTTTATATTTAGGTGTTTCTATGCGATTCATTTAGTTTGGTATTTAAAAATGGGTGACTATAAAACCGTATACTAAAATTCAGTTCAGATTCCCGTTTTCTGTCATCGCACGCAGTTGTAGTACTGATAAGACCAGGATAAGCTGAAAGGTACCAGCAAGACCTCAGGCCATTGTAATTGACAGCTAAACCTACACCTTTCTGGGTGCCGTACAGCAGGGGGTGCATATGACACATCTCCACTGGTTAGATGATCAAATATCCGGTGATTCTGGTCAGCAATCTGTACGGGATAACACATTCAGATAATGACTTCAAGGCTCCTCTTGGAACCAACCCCGTATATAGGGCGTATATATAGATCCATTTCAAGGACCCGCCTTTGGGCACTCAAAGACCGGAATCACCCATCGGGTTTCCTTTTAATAAGTACCGATCGAGACCACTCCTGCAGCTATACTGGTTAAGAAGCCCATGGCGAGGGCGTTGGTATTAGACTAGAGTGGTATACTCACACATTATTTGCAGTACAATATAGCAAAACCCAACATCGTGAGGAGGTTATTCAATAGTAGAGGAGTATTGATTCAAATAAAGTAACTCGCCAAATACAAGCTGTGGCTGTACCAGAGCCTGCTTTTTATTCAAACGTAGCCAGCCTTTTATATCTATTTTATTTTGCGTGTGTGGCAACCCTCAGTGCGTTCGGAGTCGGGAGGAATAAACTGTGTGGCCCTGTTGCTTAGAAATGCGGCAAAACTTCAGAATAAGGGCGTCCAGTTTTTTGGATGAAACGGCCAAGTGCTCGAGAAACGGCTGCATTTCCTCAGGGTTCCAGTGGGCCTGTGTCTGAAAAAGGGCTCGGAAACACTGGTTGGTGTCGGTAGGTAAATCACGCGCAGGGAAATAGCGTAGATAGTTCAGCTGATCCCGGTCGCTCTTATATTTTATAACCAGCCCACGAAGATAATTCCAATCCAGAACCGCCGACTCGGGTACTAAGGCCTGCCAGGCCGCATGGAAGTCCGTTTGGGGCCACTGCCGCTGGGGTTCGGCCTCGAGTAACTGACAGGCCATGAATCGGGCCAACTTCACTAAATCTAAGGAGAAAATCAGGCCTGGCTGGCCGGGGTCGCTTGCCGCGTTATTTAGGGGTGGTTTGGAAGGCTCGGTTACGCCCGACTCATTCTTCCCAGGGAGGCTAAAGTACTGGAGGGTTTGCACTATCAGGGTCGGAGGAATACCGTGATCTTGCAGCTGATCGATACAAATCTGCGACGGTACCCGGTCTAGCGGGATGTCTTCGATGGTCAAGGTCGCGAGGATAAGTTGAATGACGGACCGTAGATAGCCGGGATCTATCAGCCGGTAGTAGCCATCTAACTGCATGACGCCCTCCTCGAATAGATGGCGACCAAGGGAACCGTCGTCAAGCTGGATTTGATCCGACAGGTCCGTCCACGTTAGCAAGGTCTGGTCCTGAAGCAGTAGGGTTTCGTACTCGGGGCCCCGATAGGCGGTGCTCTGCATCAGGCTGCGGATGCGGTGGAAGCGCGGTGGACACGGTTCTACTTCAATGTGGTGATCCAGGACATCGCGGATGCATAGTTCCGGAAGAGAGGAGGCCGGGTCAGCGAGATCAGGCGCCGTGGTTTCAGTCAAGCGGGGCTGGACAATGAGTAGAGCATTGGACACATGGACCTGCCGCACGTCATAGGAAGCGACCGGAGTACATAGAACCGCCGAATCGTCTTTCAAGCCGCGGAGTTGTAGAACGGTTGGCCTGTTTTCGGAGCCTAGTGGTTCTTCGGCAGTTAGCTGTTCGAGAAGGGCAGCAGGGAGCTCAAAAAGGCGGTTTCCGCTGTGTAGTTTGTACGAAGGGTCATACACCAGCTGGAAAGGCATTGGTGCTGGGGGTGCCATGAATGAATGGTTAACGGGAAAAAAGCAATAGGAAAAGGCCTGATTTACAGTTAGTGGAGGTGGTAGCAGAAGTTGGTAATGGCAATTGGCAGGTAAACAAAACCGAGCCCTGGAAATAAACAACCCCAGAGGAGGCGGTGGGTCGGGTTTGTTTATTGACATATTCTGGTCAGTTTAGCCCAATTATCTCGCTGCATATTGGGGGGAGTTTCCCAAAGTAAGGCAAGGTAGTGTAGTAAGTAGAGGAATACAACCCTTATCCTCTTGCTCGCCCCTTAACTACTCAGCCGAACCACTACTATGGGAGCAGCAAGTTCTATAATTTAGTTTTACAACTGGCCAGCCACACGCATTACTAACTCCGTGTTATATGGCATTGAATGAGCTGAAACCAAAGGGAGAGTGGGCTGTATTATATGGCTCGAATGGTGTGGACTAGCAATTTCCTCACCCACTAACCTGCCTTATCTATACTGTGCGGAGAGCATAGGCCACACAACTCTCCCTCTTTACCAAACCAGCAGCATGCCATTGCTCTCAGAGCACGCTTGTACTTGCTGAGAGCATGACTCACCAATTAACTAGCGGTTGCCAGGGCAGCGCCTATTGGCATATCGCTTGGGTCCAAGCTAATTAATTCGTAGTGCCGACTGCGCTTTTTTTCTTCCACTTAAGCTTATCACTTCGCCCTCCTCTTGCTCCCCCTTCTCCCTTTTCTTTCCTATCCGACACCCCCGACGTTAACCGCGTACCCTTCTCCCCCTTACTCTTTTCTCCCCATGTACTCCTCTCTCTGCTCCAAGAGTTTGGGCGGCAAATCCTCGCGCACCGCCCAGCGCATTTTCCTCACCCAGGGCAAAATCCAGGCTAATTGCCCCCGCTTGCTGGTCCGCGCCCGCTCCGTGTCCACCACCGCCGCCGTCCGCTCCACCCCTCCCCGTTGGCTCGATGAACGCACCGAGAAGGAAACCATCGTCAAGCTCTTGTACAACATCGGATCCCGCAAGGAGGTGGAGCAGTATTTGCGCCACTTTTCGTCCGTGGAGTCGCAGAAGTTCGCCGTTATCAAGGTGGGCGGAGCCGTGCTGACCGAGGAGCTCAATACCTTGGCTTCGTCCCTCACTTTCCTCAACCGCGTGGGCCTTTACCCCATCGTCGTGCATGGGGCCGGGCCCCAGCTGAACAAGCTGTTGGAGGATGCGGGCATTGAGCCCCAGTACCACGAGGGCATCCGTATTACTGACCGCAAGACCTTGGAGATTGCCCGGGGGCTCTTCCAGGCCGAGAACCTCAAGCTGGTGGAGGCCCTGGAGCGCCTGGGCACCCGTGCCCGCCCGATCCCCGGCGGTGTATTCATCGCTGACTATCTGGACAAAGAGAAGTATGGCCTGGTGGGTAAAATCACCGGGGTGCGCAAGGCCATGATCGAGTCTAGTATCCAGGCCGGGGCCCTCCCCATCCTCACGTCGCTGGCCGAAACCCCCGACGGCCAAATTCTCAACGTCAACGCCGATGTGGCCGCCGGTGAACTAGCCCGCGTCTTGGAGCCCCTTAAGGTCGTTTACCTGAACGAAAAGAACGGCCTCATCAGTGGCTCGACGGGCGAAAAGATTAGCGTCATTAACCTTGATGAAGAATACGACGCTCTCATGAAGGAACCCTGGGTGCGCTACGGGACCAAACTAAAGATCAACCAAATTAAGGATCTCCTGGACCATCTACCGCGGTCGTCGTCGGTGGCCATCATCTCAGCCGAGCATCTCCATAAGGAGCTCTTTACGGACAGCGGCGCAGGCACCCTGATCCGTCGTGGCCACCGGCTGTTCCGCCACCAGTCCCTCCAGGACATTGATACCGATCGCCTGCGGTCCATCATCCAACTGGACCCCAGTATCCAGAGTGGCAAATCCAGCGTGGCCCAGTACTTCCATCACTTGGCCAACCAGTCCTCCTTTTCCATCTACGGTGACGAATCCTTCCAAGTTGTGGCCGTGGTGCTGGAGGGTACCCCCGCGGGCGTCCCCGTCCTGGACAAGTTCATTGCGACCAAGACCGGCAGTCTGAACAATGTGACCGACAATGTCTGGAACCTGCTCACCCGGGACTACCCTCGCTTGGCCTGGGTGGTGCCCCACAGCGACCCCAACCTGACCTGGCACTTTGAACGCGCTGACGGCAGTGTCACCCGTAACCAGCAGACCGTATTCTGGTATGGCTTCGATGATATGGAAGAGGTCAAACGGTGCGTTACTCAACTGGTGGGCCCGGGTGCTCAGGCCCAGACCCCATCGGCCCCGTCGACCTCTACTACCGCGGCCCCTAAATCTCCCAGTTCCACCCAGACCCGGGCCTACTCTACCCAGCGCCGGACCCTGTGGAACCATGTGGCCCATCGTGCGTTTAGTACAACCTCTGCCGCCGCTCGCAATGCCCGCGTGGGTTTAATTGGAGCCCGCGGTTACACCGGCCAGGAATTCATCAACCTCCTGAACCAGCATCCTTCTCTGGATCTGGCCTACGTGAGTTCCCGGGAGCTTAACGGAAAGCCCTTGGAATCCTACACCAAGGGGTCCCTGAACTACGTCAATATCCAGCCTGAGGAGTTGAAGGACATGGCCGACGAAGTGGACTGCTGGGTGATGGCCCTCCCCAATGGGGTATGCGCCCCCTTCGTCGGTGCGCTCCAGACGTTGCCCGCCGAGAAACAGCCCCTGATCCTGGACCTCAGTGCCGATTACCGGTTCGACGATACTTGGACCTACGGCCTCCCCGAGTTTAATCGGGCTGAGGTGAAGCATACCCGGGCCATCAGTAACCCCGGGTGCTACGCCACTGGCAGCCAAATGGCCATTGCCCCCCTGCTCCCCTACCTCGCTTCCGAACAGGGGCCTACCGTATTCGGAGTGAGTGGGTACTCCGGGGCCGGCACTAAACCCTCCCCCAAAAACGACCCCGAGTTCCTGCGCGACAACTTGGTCGCCTATGCGCTGACGGACCACATTCACGAGCGTGAAATTACGCACCAACTGCGTCGCCTGAAGCCATTTACGGCAGCCATGACCGACGGGACCTCCGTTCTGCCCACCCCGGTGGCCTTTGTGCCCCACGTCGCCCCCTACTTCCAAGGCATTCACCTCACCGTGTCCCTGCCGCTCAACCGTAAGATGACCAGTCGCCAGGTCCGCGAAGTATACGAAGAAGCCTACCGGAACGAACCCCTGGTGGACGTTCTGCCGGCGACAGCTGACGTTCCCCTGGTCCGGGATAATGCCGGCCAGCACGGTGTGCGTATCGGTGGCTTCGCTGTGCACTCGGACGGCCGTCGGGCCGTCGTGGTGGCGACCATCGATAATTTGCTCAAGGGGGCCGCTACCCAGGCGATCCAGAATATTAACCTGGCTCTCCAACTCGATGAGTTGGCTAGTATTCCTCTGCCCCATAAGAGCTCCTAAGTCAGATGGGTATTGGCTAATCTACGCTTTTATCCCTCAAAGGGTGTTTGAGGTTTTTTTTCTAAAAAAAACGCTACATATTTATTCACCTACTCATACCACTGTCCAAAATATCTGTATAATTAAAGTTAGCCATTAGTGGATGTTACGACTTAGCAGTGGATCGCTTGGTAAGGATATGGGAAAGATTCAACCAGGCTGTATAACATAAAATCCGTTGGATGAGGCAAATAGTATTGGTTAATAATGAATCTCCCGCACATTTCCTCATATGCCTACCATTTAAACGCTTATACAGTTGGGCCGAATTTCACCCATATTAAGAGTTAATATAGTTACTGGCTCATTGGCCAGACTAAGATTGGTTAGGTGGGCTAACCCACATGATAGTTACTGACCTTGTCTACCCAAAAGCCAGAGATAAGGCCAGTAAGAGGACGTGGTGCAAGATCTATCAGTAACCCTTGGGGAAGAGGGGCGTTTGTCACCTGGAATTAGGTATAGTAAATGTACTTAATCAAATTGTAACTCAAAGACACCTCTAAAGAGAGATATAATCCAGTACTTCACCATTTGCCAGGATTTCAATTGCAATATAAGCTTTATTTATTAAGTAGGACCTTGAATGGGCCCCTTCACCAATAAACTATATTTGGAACAATGCATATAATATGGACCAACTGTTCTACATTTCAACATCCCAAACCCAATGGTGGTCCTTGGTAGTAAAATCGCGGGGCTTCACACTTAGAAATCCATGCGGGTTGGGCTTGTTGTCAACTTGGGGGTAGTAAGTCGCCTTGCGACCACTTTCGCCTGGTTTGATCCAAACTTCGCCATCTTCGTGGCGGTAGCCTATCAAACGCGGTGGCAAATGGGGCACGACGTCGTTTTGGTTAACTACAGATAGACTGTCGAGATTCAGCGAGTTGTAGTGTTCAATGTAAGGCTGGTTGCCGACGCGTGGTTTACCAAACGTCACCACGCGTACTTTATGGGCCAGATGCTGGTTTCGATGGACAAAATCAACAGCTGTTATAGACGCTATGGCTACGCGAGATTTTGTAAACAGGAGCAAACATAGTAGGTACCACGATTCATTAGTTCCCTATCTCAATAATCAGCATCCAAAGGTAGGGCTGTGTGGGGTGGGTATTCCTCCACAGAGGATGGGCACACATGTTCCATTAAGCTCCTCGGTGATTCGATTGATTTGCCGGGTAGGGGCGTGTAAAATTATATGGTTCCTTTGATTCAGGCGCAAGGCGGCCCTAATAACTCAACTGATCGTATTTTGCGGCTGTTTGACTTACCTGCTCCCATGGAATGGCCAACTATAGTTAAGTGATACTCGGGGTACATGTGAAGCAATTCCCGGATTTTGCAATACAGGCGATTGCCGACATCATCAAATGAATCCAGAAATCCGGCATGAACGTGGCTGTTCTTGACCCATTTAGGCCAGCGCTTCATCAGGAATTTCATGTCAGTGAGGGCTTCAGCAATATCGGTGGTGCCACGAAAAACCAAACAAACCGATGTTAAATCGTGATTGATGGCCACATAGCCCACGGTGCGCTGGTATTTGGATGCAAAACGCCTTACCATCTGCGAATTAGTAATTTTATCAAATTCCCTATGGTTCCATTGCGCAACTGCTCGGTATGAGATGGCGGCCAAACTGGATAGACATACTCGTTGTAAGTCAAAGGGACGGAAGGGATGGAAACAGCGAACCATCGAAACAAGGTCAGTGTCGGATCTGGTAAACTATATGATAACAACTTTTGGATCGCATCTGGTGGCCATTCACCCCAACTACAGTATTTACGGTTTTTTGGTAATGATTAGTTTAATACATTTTTTCCCTACCTGGCGTAAAGTCGGAGGCGCTGGATATCGCATTCGGGAACTTCAGCGACCGGAAATCTGCCTACCATATGAGGAATGACGTTGATAGACGGAGCCATACCAATGATTAAGATTGCGCGCTTGATATCTTTCCGCCAATTTAGGGCTACCGATTCTACAGCAAATAAAAGAGTTGGACTATCCGAAAATAAATTAAGAATTGGGGGGTTTAAATGGCATGTCTTATGCGAAAATAACCGGTGCTTTGTTAGCGGGTGCTTAAAATGCGAATCAGTACATTATTTAAAATGAATTGATGAAAGCTCATAATTAGTAAGAATGGAGGAAGTTAGCCCTCTCTTAAAAATAAAATAACAATGTGAAATGGGTAATGGGTAATGTAATTGGAAGTGGTTAGTTGAGGCAAGGATAGTTCAATTATCGATACGCCGTTTTCTTTCACGCATGCCCAGTAAACATTGGGGGGCTGAGATCGCCTGATCCAATCTGAAACACACAGGTCTGATTGCGATCAATCATAAGCGGCGCAGCATTCTAACTGGCTAATTGGTCTTTAGACCAAGTTTTTCTTCAGAAAACAGGCGGTTTCATCTGAGTACTATGCCCTGAAAACCATCACCATGCCCTAACTATAAATGCAAAACCCAAGACTAGGATAGGAACATTTAATTTATATATTTGTAATTTGTAACAATTTCTTTAGCTAAGTGGATGGGCGATAATTTACTAGCCAATTGTGTATTGGATAGCCTGGGTGATATACTGGCATCAAAACGAAAAACCAAACCCACACCTGCATTGAAAGAAAAAATGAGGCCAGAATATGATAACCATCCTGAGGTGACGAATATGGCCTATAACCATCCACAACAAATAAAACCAGTGCTAGCAGACCTAGAGCCTGCTCAATATGGGAGAGGCTCAACCAGGCTGTATAACGAAAAATCCATTAGATGAGGAAAATACTACTGGCTAGAAATGGATCACTCACCCATTTTCTCGTGCACTTATCATTTAAATCTCTATACAGCTGGGCCGAGTATCGCCCATATCAATATGAAAGAACTATTATTTTACCTATAGCATTAGCCATACTAATTGGAGCAATTTATGGAATCTTAATGTGACTGTACCAAGAATTTTAGTTGGTTAGGTTAATTTTCGCCAATGGCTATTCCACAGTAGGATAGCAGGCTCACATTTCTACATCCCAGACCCAGTGGTGGTCCTTAACGCTGGGATTTTTCGGTTTCACACTTAGGATGCTGGCCGGATTGGGCCGATTATCCACCTGGGGGTAAAAAAAACGTCTCGTAATCGCTACAATTCGGTTTGATCCAGACCTCGCCACTCTCGTGCCGGTACCCTAGCAAACGCGGCGGCAAGTGAGGTACAACGTCATTCTTGTTAACCACCGAAAAACTATCGAGGTCCAGTGAGTTGTAGTGCTGGATGTAGGCTTCATTGCCAACCCGGGGTTTACCAAAAGTCACCACACGTACTTTTTCGGCCAAGCATTGGTTTCGGTGGATAAAATCGACAGCAGCAATGGAGGCAAGGGCTAAAGAAACACACAGATATATAAATAGCATATGATTATAAATGTGGAAGATTGATCCGAAAAATAATTAGACAAACCGCACTTACTAGAAACCATGAGTGGCGAACATTATATGGATATGTCTATGCTACCTTGGCAACCTCTGCTGTAGGGCAAACCGCGAAAATGGGTCGTGAGGGTATGAGTTTCGGCTTACCTGCACCCAATGAATGGCCGGAAATAGTTAAGTGATACTCTGGATACTTGAGAAGCAGCTCCACAATCTTCTTAAATAGACAATCGCTAACTTCCCAGTAGGACTCTAGAAACCTGGCATGGACGCGGCTCTTATGAACCCATTTAGGCCATCGCTTCATTTTAAACTTTACATCGGTTAGAACTTGGGCAATATCGAGGGTGCCGCGAAAAACGAGGCTAACCGATTGCAAATCGTGATTGATGGCCACATAGCCCACGGTGCGCTGGTACTTGGTCGCAAACCGCTTCACCATTACCGAATTAGTGATTCTATCACATTCCTGACATTGCCACTTTGAAACGGTTCGGTAAGACAAGGCAGCCAGGCTAAATAAGAATATAATCACCAAAGTGCATTGTATTAGAAACTGGAATAGTGTACCATGTAATTACAATCCCGATCCGGGGAGAATATCATGGTAAATATACAACTAATCGTCATCATCCAAACCTAGCATTCTATTGATGCTAAAAATTACGAATCCAGGACTTACGATAATATTTAACCTACCTGGCATAAAGTTTGAGGCGATAAATGTCACTTTCCGGAACCTCGGCGACGGGGAAATCACATTCTATAGCGCTACCACCGCTGGTGCTGTTAGAGATGGGCATACTGTTGAATAAGCCAGATGCTAGGCAAGCGACGGCCACAATTATATTTATATACACTTGCTAGATTAGTCGACTGCATTATTCATATGGTAAGAGCAGAGTAGTTCGGCAGGAAATGGCAGGCTCCTTAACAATCAGTACCTTTAAATTGTTGGCATGCAAAGTACGCGGTGTTAAATTAGGAAGTCGGTTGTTTTAATCGGGTATTGATTCTATAGGTGAATGCTGTGCTATTGCATAAAGTAGAATTTTAGGTATACAGCAAAGTGAAACAGGAAAATATGGTTTTGGAAATATCATTGACGGGCTTATATCCTCCATCCACGTTCAGAGGGCTGGGTAATATGTTTAGCCCAATGTTTCAGAAAGGCCCAGCCAATTGATATTAAGCGGTATTTTCAAATGGGCCATTCATACAGCAGTGCCCCACCAAATAGTAAGGAATGGTACCCTAAAGGTACAGAAAGCCAACGTACGCTGGTCTCCTCCCCAACTACGCTCCAAACACATAGATTAGCTGCTTACCAGAATGTATGGTGCATATTCTATAACCAAATACGACCAGGTGGGGTCAAAGGGAGTGTTACCGTAGGTGGAGTTCCGAGTGGGGAGGGTGAGCAGACAATTCAATAAAATCACAATTTATATTTACTCGTTAATGTCGAACCCAGACTTTCCGGTTGGATAAACCGGTTTTATACGTCCTTGGTTGGTTTCTCTGGCTCAGTTGAGTCGGCTATCGCACGCACTACGTTGGACTGGGGATCAGGAGAGGGGGGAGTCACGTGAGGTGTCAGGGGCTCCGGGGATCCCTTGGTTTAATGGTTGCAATTCATGATTTCTCACTTTGACGTAGCGCTCCCATTACCCTTGATATCCCAACTGAGGTTTCCCCAAAAACGAATAGGGGTTATATTATTTATACGCTGTATCCTATAACATTGATACTCAATTGATGAAATTGTATTTTATAGCAGAGCGACATGCACTTTTACAAACGTCTACCCAACACTGGATATATTTTACTAAATCAATGCACTTCTAAAAATAATATACTATATCAACACTAGCCCCTAGCCGTAAGACACAATGTGAATAATGATAAATGCCATTTACACAAATTTACATCTCAACATTCCAAGCCCAGTGGTGATCCTTTCTACTGAGGTTTCGGAACTTCACGCTGGCCGAGCAGTTGGGGTTAGCATCGTTGTCTACCTGGGGGCATGAAATGGTTGTGTTGCTGTTGCTGTCCGGCTTTATCCAGTTTTCGCCGTTTTCATGGCGGTATCCCAGAGTTTTGGGTGGCAAATGAGGTACAATGTCGTCTTTGTTAACCACGAAAAGGCTGTCGAGGTCGAGGGAGTTGTAATGATCAGCGTACTCCTGGTTACCAACCCGTGGTTTCCCGAACGTCACCACTCGCATAATATTAGTCAGGGTTTTGTTGCGGTGGACAAAGTCGACCGCGGCCAGGGAGGCAAGTGCTGAACGAAAAGCACGTTCATGAGTGTGAGGGGAACCAGAAAGTAATTAGAGAGTTGAAATAAAAAAGCATATCCATTTCAGTAACTATCAATCAACAACTAAGTGCCTAATAAAATAATCGGATCATAAGCTAATAGGTAGTCTAATAAGATAATAGCGTAGTTCAACCTACCTGCCCCCAGGGAGTGGCCCGATATAGTTAGATTATGACTAGGGTGCTTTGCAAGCTGGCCGGTAACCTGTGTATACAAGGAATCACTCACGGACTCATAGGCCTCTAAAAAGCCGGTGTGGACGGCACTGTCCTTAGCCCAGTCGGGCCAATCCTTCTTCTTGATTTGCAGGTCGGTCAAATACTGGTTAATGTTATCCGTGCCGCGGAAAACCATACTAACCGACTTGATATCATTGTTTATGGCCACATAGCCTACAGCGCGCTTGTTCTTGGACTGGAAATTGCCCACCAAAGTAGAATCAGCGACTTTAGCACATTCATCGCAGTCCCACGAGGTAATGTTATCGTACGAAATCGCCGCAAGTCTATAGGCAAGAAAATAAAAGTGGTATTGGTTATTCTGTATTATATATGGGTGAAATTCGGCCCAGCTATATAAGGGTTTACATTATACGTGTATGGGAAAATATATGGGAAATGTATTTTTAACTATAATATTGGCCGAATCTAATGGATTTTTCGTTATACGGCTTGGATGAATTTCTCCCATATTCACAATAGGTAGAACAATGAAGTATTCTAGTGGCGCTACGTGTAAATACGTGCTGGTCGATCAAATAACAATCCCCGCTTGAAACATGTGTAAAACTTCTTGACAGGCACCTCTGTGGTTGCTCTTACCTGGCGTAGATCTTGAGGTCGTCGATTTGTTGGTTTGAGAGTTGAGTGGTGACAAACTCTTTGCGTGTAACAACAAGGCCGGTGGCTAATACGGCACCAATGAGGCCTCCGACGAGGGACTAGAGGAAAGTCGTAATAGAATTGCAGTATAACATGAAAGTTAGATAGGTTGGGCAACTTGACCGATTTGGGCATTATTAAATTCGTTGTTGAACGGAGCCGTATGCATAAAAAAGAGGTATTACTTTAAGTAGCATAGTCGGGTTTAGGTGCAGGCGAACACGGTTGGAGATATAAGAAAGTGAGGAGAGCTACTGTCTGATGAAAATGATTCGAATAACCACCCGGGAGAATGATGGAGGGATATATTCAACAGAAAGAAACTATAGCAAACACCGGAGAATTTAATAACGACAGTAGTGCTCCGGTGGGATTGCCAGACAGGCGAGATTAAATATCTTTCCAGGACATCAGTCAGTCCCTAGCTAAGGGAAAACCAGGTTGTCTTAGGCCCAGCCCGTCAACTGGAAACGGCGGCAGGTATCAGTTTCCCTTGCATAGGTCCAAATACCATGGACCGGTATGTGGATGTCCACGTAAGCAGGTGGATAAGTTCAGTGGGCTGGGCAAACGGATGTTTGGCAGATGTTTGTGAGAGATGTTTGGTTCAGCTGAATATGTAAATACCCGTGTGATGAGATGCAACAGAGAGTATGCCTAGTTAAAAATCGAATTGCAGGCCATTGTTGGGGACCAATATTCAATTCAGGATCGTATTTAGCCGTGCTCAATTCCGATAGAATTATGCTCGGTTGGTTACTTCATTGGCGGCTAATAATATACTTGCGGAATTTTCGATTCCAGTCGATGCATGTGCCAACACACTACAACAAGTAATCAACTAAGAAGGCATATACGCCTAAAATGGACCGGTGGGGTGAAAGGCATTTGTGGCCGAAAAAATATATTTCGGGAAAAATAGCGAATGACAAGGCATCACCCCTGGCTTCACACACCTGTCCGCTCGCGGGGTACGTATTCCGCATTAATTGACGTGATAGCAGCCAAGTATACGAACCGATATGAGAGGGTATGGTTAGACTAATCGCCAAGCCTTGGTTTCTATCAGGAAATCTTCTGTGGATATCAGATGACACAAAGTTGATCGTTTATAGGACCTTCCGCGAGCCTCTGCCAAGTAAAACGCCAGGTTTCAAAAATACACTCTAAAGTGCCTAGCCATGGCCATTAAGGCCGATAGCCAACACATCCACTTGCCCCAAGTACCTGCCATGCTAGATCTCAACCTACTGTGGAGTCCATGCAATGCTTCATTGTCGGTGGGGGGGGGTTGGTCTAATAACTGGTGGTAACCAAGTTGATTCCGCTTGTTGAACCTAGAACCAGAAAGGCTGGAGTTCAGTTAGAAGAGAATTATATCGAATTGCCGATTGGAATAGGATATTACCAACCCGCCTAATTCTGATGTGTAATTCAGCCATTTCCATTACCATCCTGCAACCATCTGAGGGAATCAGTCCCCCTGAACTAGAGTGGTCACCTGACTCTCTCAGTGAGAGTGCACCGCCAAGCGGGGAGCGAACAGTTACAAGACTTACCATCAATACCAACGTGCCCAGAGTATAAAATAAGGATTAGCTCGCCATAACGTGGGTTCTTTATGTTCTAATAAAATAACTATACATATCTTAAAAAACCCCACGTCCTACTCGGCTCCCTTAAAAACACTAGTCCACCTCGACCAAACGTAACAATCCCTATATATCTAGAAAAAACTCGCTTAGGGTTTAATTAAAATTATATTTCTCTTATAACTGCTAATTGTTTATGATAATATGTGCAATTAAAACCGGGCCTTGTCTCAGCTTCTATCAAAAGTATAGATCCTATTATGCCATAATGCCCTTCTCATTGCAAAAATGGTCCCAATACCAACCAACTGCCCAGCCTGGCCGACTCTTGAAGAGCACCCCTTCTACATCTTTACCATTCATGAAGACACCTCTAGTATTGCTACATATATATACTCTCCCAGATTATGGCCTGTTCTTACTCAGCTTAATAATGAACATATTATTCCAACAGCCTCATTAACACTCACTCCTGGTTAGTAACCTAACACTTAGATGTATCTGTATACTACCCCCCTCCTCCTCTATATTCCATATTGATAAGTCCCATGCAAAATACTATTTAACATATTTTCCCTCCAACACCTTGCTTCATTGACCTTAGTTGTTAGCCCATTAAATACACCTTAATCTGACCAGCTTAGATATTTAACTATATTAGGTCCTATTGCACCATATTAGCTATTCCATGATCACACCTGGTACTATATGATTGTCTATCCTCCTAATCCGACCTAATCTGTCTGCTAATGATTGCCATCATAGCAGGCTGTATAGTGCCATATTGTACCCCCTGTCCTAATGGGGCCGGACATCATATATATCATCTTACTGGCTAGACCCCCCCGGAGTTTGCACTACTCACTCCTAGGTGATCTTAGTGTCTTCCAGTTCCCATGGAAGCCTCTGCTCATATGAGGACCACCCAGCCCTCCCTATTATTATCTTAGTTATGTAGTTTCCCCTCGGGACCTCCCTTGGAGTAGTCCCCTGCATATATATAACCAGGCCCCCCATGGGGACTGGTTAATGGTTCAGCTTATTCTGACCCCTTAGTTTATCTCAATAAACCCTATATACACTCACCCCCCATACTGACTAGTAAGTGTGCATTGGTGCACATCCCCTGCATACATAGTGACACTTGCTTTATTTGGTTAGTATCAGCCCTACCTAATGCCAGTAACCCACTTGGCCATGCCCAATACCTGCCTACCATTAGAAGCCTATCCCTGAGACTCTTGATGGACTAAGAGTGGTTAATTTGGGTGACAATGATTATCCATCATTATATATAACCTTCCCCCTACCCGGACTCCACCCCTTTACACTAATTACTCAAGTACTGATCCATAAGCCTCTTCCAGTTACTATCCAAGTCTTCCAAATACTAGTAGCTACCCAGTCAGCCTATTTACCTAACCATTATTCTTAGTAGTATTCCCTCTTGGGATATCCCTCTGGAGTTATCCCTATATACATATAGCTAGGCTCTATTAAGGTCAGTTAGATGCCTTAGCTTATTCTTACCCCTTATTTACCTAATAAACTCTATATACAATTACTCCCCCTTATACCAACTAGTAAGTATGCCCACTGCACATCCCTTATATATATACCTACTATAGCCTTTATTAGTTAGTACTATACCTATACCTAGTACTAGTGAACTACTTAGCTGAGTCTAGCCCCTGCCTACTATTAGAAGCCTAATCTTAGGACTCTTGATGGACTAAGAGTGGTAAATCTGGGTAATACTTTGATTTATTGCTTCTATTACCCTTAGTACCCCAACTAAGATTTCATCAAAAAATGACTGGATGGAGGTAAAGGGAAATACAATGTCTCCTAAAATAACATTACTTGCCATTAAGCAAACCCATATGTATAATAAGATATTTATTGTAAAAAAGAATATATATAAATACTAAGTAAGTGGTGCTAAAATGCAAACTATAGTGATATAGAAAGATAATCATGATTTAACAATGCTAAATCTTGGCCATAAACGAGGTTGCAAATGTTGATAAATGCCATTTACACAAATTTACATCTCAACATTCCAAGCCCAATGATGGTCCTTTATGTTGAGTTTGCGGAATTTCACGCTGGCCGAACAGTTGGGGTTAGCCTCATTGTCTACCTGGGGACATGAAATGGTTTCGTTGCCCTTACTATCCGGCTTTATCCAGTTTTCGCCGTTTTCCTGGCGGTATCCCAGGATTTTAGGTGGCAGGTGAGGCACAATGTCGTCTTTGTTAACCACGAAAATGCTGTCGAGGTCGAGGGAATTGTAATGGTCGACATAATCCTGGTTACCAACGCGTGGTTTCCCAAATGTCACCACCCGCATAATACTGGCCAGGGTTTTGTTACGGTGAACAAAGTCGACGGCGGCCAGGGAGGCGAGTGCTTAAAATAAGGAACGGGTGTGAGTGTAAGAAGGAGAATCGGAAAACAATTAGATGGTTGAAAAAACAAACACACTATCCATTTTGGTAAGTGTCGGTCGACGGCTAAAACCCCAACACCATAGTGTGACAATCGAAAAACCCCGAACCAGCTCTTTGCACTAGGCCCCGGTCAGGAATATTCCTTGAATTAATGAGTATTCAACCCGAATATGTATGTTAATTATAATGATTGGACCATAGACCAACAGATAGCCATTTTGAATAGTAGAGCAGTTCGACTTACCTGCGCCCAGGGAATGCCCTGATATGGTTAGGTTATGACTAGGATGCTTCGCAAGTTGGTTTGTAACCTGTTTATACAGGGAGTCACTCACGGCCTCGTAAGCCTCCAAAAATCCGGTGTGGACGGCGCTACCCTTAGCCCAATCGGGCCAATCCTTCTTCTTGATTTGCAGGTCGGTCAAATACTGGTTAATGTTATCCGTGCCGCGGAAAACCATACTGACTGATTTGATGTCATTGTTAATGGCCACGTAACCCACCGCACGCTTCTTCTTGGATTGGAAACTCTCCACCAAAGTGGAATTGGCAACCTCCGCACAGTCTTTGCAGTCCCAAGTAGTAATGTTATCGTACGAAATCGCCGCAAGTCTATATGTAAGAATGAAAAGGCAACGATGAGACATTTTGGATTATATATTTACAATGAGTGTTATTGCGAAATATTCTGGTGGCACTACGTGTAGGTAGGCGCTGGTCGATTAACAAATAATACTCGTGTGAAACATGTTTAAAACTTCTTGACATAGGTGCCTCTGTGGTTGCACCTACCTGGCGTAAATCTTGAGGTCACTGATTTGCGAATTAGTTAGTTCAGTGGTGACAAAGTCTTTGCGTGCATCAACGAGGCCGATGGCTAATACAGCCCCAAAGAGGCCCCCGACGAGGGACTAGAGGGATACCATAGCGGAAACGTAATAAAACAGTAAAGTTAGCAAAATTCAGAACTGTGGTCGAGTAGGACTTTGGTAGAGTAGATGTTGAGTGAAGTATCAATGATGAAAAAGCGGCATTACTTTGAGTAGCATGGTTAGTTTCAGGTGCAGGCGAACGCGGCAGGCGATATGAGGTAGTAAGGCGAGCTACTGGTTGATGTATATGATCCGAATGACAGTCTGGGAGATTCATGCAGGGGTACACTAAAGAGTAAACAGCTAATATAATAGATTATGGAGCGTTCAATGAGGACAGTGGTACTCCAGTGCGATTGCCAGCCAGACGAGATTAAATATTCCCGGTACGCCGGTCCCTCGCTGAGCGATGACCAAATGTTTTAGGTCCAGCCCATCGACTGGAAACGGTGGCGGGTATCAGTTTCCCCCAAGAGGTTTTGAATATCACGGAACGGTAAGCAGACGTCCACGTTAGCAGGTGGATCGGTTCAGTGGGCTGGGCAAATGAATGTTTAGTAATTGTATGAGGGGGGGGTGGTTCGGTCCGGCTGAATAAAACATCCGTCTGGGAAGACATAAAGTCGATCGGGTTAAAGGTGAATTGCCAGCCATTATTTGGGATTGACATTCGATTCGAAATCCTACACAACAGTGCTCAATTCCACTGGAATTCTGCTCGGTTGGCTACTTCATTGGCGGCTAATAATATACTCGCGGAACTTTCGATTCCAGGCGATGCATGTGCCAACATACTACAACAAGTAATCGATTAATAAGGCGTGTACGCCTAAAATGGACCGGTGGGGTGAGAGGCATTTGTGGCCGAAAAAATATATTTCGGGAAAAATAGCGAATGACAAGGCATCACCCCTGGCTTCGCACACCTGTCCGCTCGCGGGGTACGTATTCCGCATTAATTGACGTGATAGCAGCCAAGTATACGAACCGATATGAGAGGGTATGGTTAGACTAATCGCCAAGCCTTGGTTTCTATCAGGAAATCTTCTGTGGATATCAGATGACACAAAGTTGATCGTTTATAGGACCTTCCGCGAGCCTCTGCCAAGTAAAACACTGGGTTTCAAAAACACTCTTTACAGTGCATAGCCATGGCCATTATGGCTTAAAGCTAGCACTTCTACTTTTGCCCAGTACCTGCCGCTCTAAGTCGCCCCCGCCTTAGAATCCTAGTACTACCTGATTTTCAGTTGGGTGCTGGTCTGACTATTGGTGGCAACTAATTTGAATCCGCCTGTTGATCCTGCGAATAGAAAAGCCGGAGAGTTTGGTTTGATAGTAATTATATCAGGATGCTCGTCGTAGAAGGCCTCGATCAACTCCTGCGGCTCTGATGGATAACGTAGCTGATTCCATTGCCATTCCCGTTCATGCAGAATAGACTCGTTCGGGAATTGAGCGAACAGCCATTTCCCGTGTAACTAACTACTCTCTGAGGGCAGAGAACGGCCGAGTTTGTAGTACCGAGCATTATAAGAGCGGATCGTAGACCATATACGTGTTACGGTTTCGTGGTTAGCAGAAGTGGGTGAATCGTCCCGACATTATTCACGGCAGAGGAGAGTATAGGAAAGCGCAGAGAAGTGCGGGGTTGCCTTAAGACCATTTGTCTCTTGCATCGTAAATTGGCAGATCAGGTGATTGGGGCGTGGATGGTTTAACGCACGTTGATTGGGCCATCATCGGACAATTTCAGATATGTTATTGACCAGCCTTTAATATCCACACATGCGGTCTTCCCCAAACCATTGGATCCAGGGTTATTTTGGGTGCGGTCCTCCATCCGTATCCAGTCTATTTTTCTCTTTAAGTTCTTCTCTATTCCCAACTACTATTAAATAATTCACGCCCATGTTTGTTTCAGCAATATAATGGAAGAAAAAAGGGCCGGCTGTTTAGGGAGAGTTGACGCACCCAGGCCAAGATGCGCGATAAGGCCGCTGTTGAAACACAGTCCCATTTGATAGGGCAAAGATCAGGAAAAAAGGGCGAGTGTGTGACTATGGATGGGGTTGTACAACTAACTATTAACTCGACATTATATACTTTCCACTATTGGCCCCAGAACTCCCCTGGCTTGTGTAACGACCGCCCACCTCTCTTGAACCCTTTTCCTTGACTTTTTAGCAGCTACTGACTGCCGTGTCCCTTTTCCCTCCCCCACCTTTTCCCTCCATAGTGTGCACCTTTGGGTCTTATCAGTTACACAACCCTTGCTGCGTTTCTCTCCTAATCCTGATCCCCGAAGCTCTTCGATTTCATACCCCAACTGCCTTTAACATCCCCGGTCGCTAATACCTTTATATATACATATTCAGTGCCCTGTCACCGCGCCTAACCCGAATATATTCCATTATACCGTGACTTCAAGCGGCATACGTGGATTTCTATTTCATTTTTCTCATTCAGAAAAGCCGTAACCGAGACCCCTCAATAGTGCTGTTTTCAACTTATTGCGATCGCCAGTTCCCGTCCAATCTTTTCACCCCACCCACTCCCTCTAATTCACCATGTGTGGTATATCAGCCCTGATCCTCTCCAATACCAAGGAGCTCGCCTGCTCCGACCTTTTCGAAAGTCTCGGTATGCTGCAACATCGTGGCCAGGTATGTGCACATTTGTTTTTTTGGGTCCCCTGCAGTCCAAGGCTCCCACCGCCACTTCGCAAACTAATTATGCCCGGGGGGCTGTATAACTCGGCTGGAACCATTATGGCCCATTTCTGACTTTTTTATTCCGAATATTTCGATTTTGTTTACCCCATACTCTAGGATGCTGCTGGTATCGTTACTTGCGGTGCCAAGGGGCGTCTCTACCAGTGCAAGGGCAACGGTCTTGTCCGCGATATTTTCGACGAGGACCATCTGCGCAACTTGGTCGGTTGCATGGGCGTTGGACACGGTAAGTATTAAATTCAGCTTTATAGATTCCGTAAGGGTGGTTCTAATTCTAGCTGGAATCAGTTGTTTTGACGACGCTCATTCTATATTCAATAGCGGTCGATCGGGTCACTAGTTGGCATCCTACTCCTTCGCTTACCTCCTTCTATATACCATCATGTATCCATGTACCATATCACTGCACCACAGTGCGGTACCCCACTGCCGGCAGCTCCGCCCACGCCGAAGCCCAGCCGTTCTACGTCAACAGTCCCTACGGCCTGGTCCTGGCCCACAACGGCAATCTAGTGAATGCCGCTGAACTGCGCCATTTTTTGGATCACGATGCCCATCGCCATATCAACACTGACTCGGACAGCGAGTTGTTGGTAAATATTCTGGCCAACAATCTGCAGACCACCGGCAAATTCCGGTAAGTAGTTTGCCTTTTCCCAGCTGCTCTAGATGAGCATGCATATGGGAGAAGTTCATTCAGGCTGTATAACGAAAAATCCATTGGACGAGGCCAATATTACTGGTTAAAAGCTATTCTCACATATGTTCGCCCATACACGTATTATGTAAAACCTTATACAGCTGGTTTGAATTTCATCCATATGTATATTTATGTAGTGATCTCTATTCGTTCTGCAACCGTGGACTTGTCTCTAACTGTACTCTGACCCCTCCACTACCCTTTCGGCCTTCCCCATTTTCCACCACTATTACGAATCCCCAGTGTCAACGAAGAGGACATCTTCAATTCCATCAAGGATTTGTTCAAGCAGTGCCAGGGCGGCTACGCCTGCGTGGGTATGATTGCCGGTTTCGGACTCATCGCCTTCCGGGACCCCAACGGTATCCGCCCCTTAGTGTTCGGCCGCCGGAAGCGGGAAAGCGGCTACGACTACATGTTCGCGTCGGAAAGCGTAGTGCTGGACTCGCTCGAATTCACCGATGTGACCGACGTCCTTCCCGGCGAAGCCATCATCATTTCAAAACGATCCGTGAGCCGCCGTCGTTTGGTGGACGACCAGATCTTTTCGCCCTGCGTCTTCGAATACGTCTACTTCGCGCGACCCGACTCGATCATCGACGGCATCTCCGTGTACAAGTCCCGGCTGGAAATGGGCGAGTCCCTGGCCGACCAAGTGACCCGGGCCCTGGGCCCCGACCACGACATTGACGTGGTGATTCCCGTGCCCGACACCAGTCGCGTATCGGCCCTGCAGCTGTCGTACAAGCTCAACCTGCTGTTCCGCGAGGGTTTTATCAAGAACCGCTACATTGGCCGTACGTTCATCATGCCCGGCCAGGAACTGCGCCGTAAATCGGTGCGCCGGAAACTCAACGCCATGGCCCTGGAGTTCGTGAATAAAAACGTGCTGTTGGTGGATGATTCCATCGTGCGTGGTACCACCTCGCGCGAGATTGTGCAAATGGCCCGCGATGCCGGCGCTAAAAAAGTATACTTTGCGTCCTGTGCTCCGCCCATCCGGTACCCTAACGTCTATGGGATTGATATGCCCACGTCTCGCGAACTGGTGGGCCACCAGCGTAACGAAGACGAAATTGCCTTGGCCATCGGGGCCGATAAGGTCATCTTCCAGGACCTCGACGACCTCGTTCAGGCCTGCCGTAAACTGCGCCCGGACATCCAACAGTTCGATACGTCCGTGTTCGACGGGCTGTACGTCGCCGGTGATGTGACCCCCGACTACCTGATGCAGCTGGAAACCATGCGCAATGACACCGCCAAGAACGGCCCCTCAATAGAATCGGCCCCCGAAACCATTGGACTGCATAATAGTTTCCGACCTAAATAATCGCTACTGGGTCGGTATTATGGGCAAGAATGGTGTATAGACCAGTGGGGCGTGCGCCCGTAGGAATCGTAGTCCCCCTCCTCACCCTTCTGTCGCACCTTCCGCTCCTCATATTTTTTTATGTTAGGTTAGCTATTGATCTACAAACCATACCGTGATGTGTTGATGTTGATTTTTTATTTACTATTGATTTATCGCTTTGGGACTTTCTAATATCCTATCTATCTACACCGTTGGTCTTAAGCTACCGATGGCTACCTAATCGCATTATCACTAGGCAGCTATATTATTCGACATCTTACTACGATCCAGTGTAGCAAAGGCCGGATATGCCATTTCTTAACGGATTTCGGATAACCTGTGCTATATAGCTGAATTTTTATATTTCCCATTCAGTTTTTCCCTCACACACTCCTACACGGGATGTTGTGGCCTGGACATACCTCTGCGACTTCGCCAACGGAAATTCAAAAAAAAACAAAAACATACAAACAGAAAATGGCATCTGGGCATTCATACTCCTCTCCCCTCCCCGCACGTATACGCATAACAATACCTCTATAGATAAACCCACCCTTACCTCTAAATATTCGCTTATATGATCTTTGCAGCATTTGAATTTTTCTTGCATCCCCGCTAGATACGAACCGATGTGATTCATAAAAATTATTTAAAGAGAATTAACAGAAAAAATTGCTATAGTGAGGTTGTGTATTTGTTGAAAGTGAACCCTAGGCTCACGCGCCGCCTCTGATCCCAACTGACCGGTCAGCGAAATGCCACCGACTCGTAATCAGGCAGACTGCCGAGATATCCGAAGAATAATTTGAGTGCCGAACCCATTTGACTAGACCACTCTACCACTATACACATCTAATAGTGTATAAATGTAAGTATATTGTAAAAATTACAATCGACACCTTATCTGAACCTTTGTGTACTCTCCCGCTGGCGCTGTAATGGGCTAGATTCTGAAATCTACGAGATGTTTCGTAAAAAGGGCGTACCCAATATACCCGGGTGGGAATCGTTTTTACTAGTCCAACAATGGTCAGATCGTGGTGTGTTAGGCTCATCTGCCAACGCATTAACATAAACTATTTGAACCCGACTTGATAAGGCTAAATCGACAAATTGCAAACATTGAACCAAACAACGCATGGGATAAGAGTATTATAATGTATTAAGATTCAACCGCCGAGTCTGCCAAGTGACAGAGTGGAGATGTAGTTTAATATGCCGGATCCGATAGAACCCCGAATGGGCTAGTAATTTCACCGGTTTCCCAATACGGTGACACGAAAAATGATTTTAAGAATGGATTAATTGGCATTGCCCCTCTAATAGGGATGAAACACGCTATTGTGTACATGCGTCATCGTTGGATTCCGAAGTGCTGTAAATACTCGGCCGGCTAGACGAACGGCTATTGTAAGGAATGCGACGACACTATTGACAGGCTTTTTGAGAAAATTGAGATGGATTGCCCCTCCCAACACTACCACTGCCACTGCCACTGCCTCTACCATCACCACCACTAAATCTCTGGCTAATCTCACTACGCACCGGTGTTTCAAACAATTAGCAAATACCGTTTCACCGGGTTGCCCTTGAGAACACGACACGAAATCCCGAGATGGCCTTTGGTGATTCGGGAATTAACTGAGAACACATCGTCCATGAAACCCCACGGATGATTTCATGTAGAGAACCCTTATATTTGAGTGAGGAACCCCCTGTAAATGGACACGCCTAACCCATCATTCATTTGTATGGTGCCTTACCCAAATGACAGGCACCAATACCCTTCCCATATTTATTCTTCTTAATTGCGGTATAATCAGAAATGGGGACATCTTTAATTAATCGGGATACCATCGATGATATGCCAGCAGGCCTCTCCGCCACTTCTGCGGAATACTCCATATATCCTATTGGAGTCGGCTACCTGGGTATAGTTTGGGGTAATTAAGCGCCTTTTCCAGTATCTTTCACACCCTATTTGTCACCCACAGGATTGTTATGGCCAGTGAATAAGGCTATCACTATAGATCCCATACAGTCACCATTCCCCAAATAGGGCGATTTCGCTAGAAAGAGATAAAGTGAGACCAAAAAGAAAAAGAGGAGAAATGGATGGGTGGGTGAATATACTAAGTGAACTTCACAAAGAATCACGAGCGGATTTTTCATTCCGATTCTTTTTAATTCACTCGCTAGTTTCTCCTCCCTCCTATTACTCTGTCCATAATAAGCCATGTTGGTCAGGTGGGAGGCGACGACGTATGCAGGTGCAGGTCCGCCATTCAAAAATTAGCGGCCATAACTGTGGCCAGGTCATTTTAGTAGAAGACAATACAGCCAATGGCGAGACGCTTTGTAGGTCCACGGAGAAGGGGGAAAATGCTGTGGGGGCGGTAGGCCCTCGGCACTGTCCATAAACTTCAAGGAGATGGTAAGGCCGGGGTTAAATCTAGGGAAAGGCCGGTACGCAAAGGAGGGGGCGGCAGTAGAAAGAAGGCTGAATAAAAGTATAGCCTGGTAAATTATAAATGGCCTCCTGCATGGAAAACTCAAATGGAGCTTGGCAATCATTTGACCAAAGCGCACAAGGCAACGCACTATTTTTAAAACAATAAAACACATCACCCATAACACAATAAAATAATCAATGGAACCTACCCTGGGTAATTGGAATCTAAGGTAATATAAAAATAGTTGCATCATTTATTAAATAAGGTTCCGGGCCCTAAATGAAGCTGGAAGATATCGGGGCGTAATTAATATAGTTTAACCAATACAGCCTTACCGAGTGTTAAAGAAATGGGGGGCTGGCCAATTAATTATTCAGCTGACTTGGTCCATGAATGAGCTGGGAAAAATGATCAGGCTATAAATGTATAGCCAGAATTTGGGTATTACTATATCTATTATTTTTTCATCGCTTGGGAAGATTGCCGCATTATTTAGCCAAATAGCGACAGGTATACCGACAGCATCCGGCCGGGGTTGGAAAACAGTAATCAACGAACTCGTGGTGCAGGCGTCTAACCTACGCGAACTATTTCGGGACTAAGACGGGTCGGGATTCTTTTGGCTTTATTTTTGAAGAAAAACGACTGTCGGAGCCAAAGCCACTGTTTGGACACCCTGATCAGTTTTCATCCAAATGCGTTTATTAGAACCCGGTTGACCCGCACGTTGGCACGTTTTTCGGGTGTAAATCTCATATGGATTAGCTAGGGCAGACGGTGAAACCCCACCCGTTCACCCGTGGTTGTTGTCCTGCTTTTAAAAGTCTTGAATAACCGTTAAGCTCTTGCTCTCTCCGTTTACCTTCTACCGAGTCGAGGAGACACACACTTGTTTCAGATTTAGGTCTAATTCGTCTTCTCTAGTTTGGCAGCATTGTTTTATTTTATTTTATTTTATTTTCACTCACGAGAGATTGGCCAAAACTTGCGTACTCCTTCTCGGGGGAGATTTCGTTTCGTGTTCGACTTCTTCTTTGTACACCTTCTCCTTCTCCTCTCCTACCATCCTCCACCTGACATTGCCATTCGGATATGGGAGTAGTTCAACAAGGCTGTGTAACGAAAAATCCATTTGATGAGGCAAATACTACTGGTTGAAAATAAACATCCCACCGATTTTCCCATACACATATCAGTTAAAACCCTATACAACCAAGCTAAACTTTACCCATATTAATTGTACCGAGCCAATTGGATGTTCCGAGTTGCTTGATTATTAAACACTGCCATCAAAATATAGCGACGCTTTCAGGGGGCCTTTTAACCACACCTAACCCCAAGCCAATAATTATCAATCCCCCACTCCCATTTCCTGGATTGATCACCCATAGTAATTTCGGGAGTGGGGGACCATGGGAGTACCGAGATCGCCTTACAATCGACTATGTTTGACTCGATTGCTAAAAAGGCACGCGCACACACACACACACAACCGGTTTGGACGGCAAATACCCTACTTCCCGGTGCAGCTGGCCTGGGAAAACGAATATATGGTATTAAGGGAATCGGGAAGGGAAATAGACCTTATTACTGGCTACTCAATAACAACTGGCAAAGAACAAGAGAGAACAAGAAAGTGAGGAAGCTGGATGCCCAATGCATCAAAACGGCGGTTGGGATTGTATAAATGACGTTAGTATTTTATTTGTATGAAAGAAAGCGGGGTCTAGTCACCCATTCCACTTTCGAAAAACGTGTAGGAGGAGGGGGATGTCTCTTAGTCGGAAATGCCGTTCGAACAGGTGAATGACAATCAATAGTGGCCGCGGCGGAGTTGAAGGGTGAATCATGGGTTCTTTCACTTGTATTTAACAGCGGTGGTGGTTGCGCCGGTCGCATCTACCGACGCGTAAACAAAATATACATATATAATTGAAGGGGAGGGGGAGGTGGGAAATGAACGGACGGCATTTACGGCCGGAATAGTGCCAATGTGGTTAATAAAGTGACCCATTGCGAATTGGAAGGTCCTCCGAAGGTAAACCTGATCAACTCCACACAGGGGTTACCGGACCAGGATGGATATAAGGCCAGTTAGTTAATTACGTTATATTATTTCGACTTGGAAGAGGGAGTAATTGATTTTTTGGCATCTCTTTCTGATAACATTACAGATCACTCGGCGACCCCGTGGACTGCTCGGTAACTATGCGAAGGTTCACATTTAGGGCTTCTAGAGAGTTGGTCGCGTTTAGCCAAATCGGGAACTTCTGGTGCTTCGACCACTAATGAAATGGGGAAACTACATAGTATAATAAGGGAGGAGGAGGAGAGAATACGGACGAGTGTCCGGTGCAAGCGTGACGGGGGTTAGCGGGTGGATGGCAAGTAGAAACCAGTTGGAGATGGCCTTGGAGGCGGGCGTGTATTAAAATGGAACAGGCCAGCGTTAGTTTAGTTGAACAGGTCTACTACGCCACCCAGAACTCCGGAACGCGGGATCTTCTCATTTTTCCCTTGTTTCCCCCAAGGGGCATATTATATTCGGGGGATGCAGCCAGTGGTAGTAGGACCTTGATGCCATCGTCGACATTATTGGCTTACTTTAGTATACGGGTTACGTGGTTCCCCGTAGTTCCAAATGTACCTATAACGAGGAATAGTTACCATCCCTCGCAGCCCAACTCTCTCCCCTCGTTCCCAGATGCCACCGACCTTAGGGGTAAAATGAAGGACATGAAACGAAAATGGGAATGCAGATGAGGGGGAGGGGAGGAGGGACTCGTGGTCCCCCCGCTCGATACGACCAACGACTTGTTAAATATTAGAATATACCTGGTTTTATAAAGACTACTCAGCCGGCGTGGGTTAAGGTGAGAAATGAAATGAAATGTTTGTGGAAGGAGGGGGTCACCAATCGACCGGCCACGCCGTTGTTTGCCCCTGTGCCTTGCTGCTTATTGCCTAAGTTGGTATACATGATGGTTTGAGCCAGCAACCGTTATTGGGTTTATTATTAGAAATATAATAATAATAATTAACAATGCTATTATTATTATTATTATTATTATTAAACTCGTTTCGAAACTTGGGCCATGCCAGTAGTGTAGGTTCAGAAACCCCTCCGGTGGCCATAGTAATGTCACACAACCCATTGCAATTTTTTCGCTTGGCTTCGGAACGGGAATCATCATCCTTCTATTGTAGAGTAAGGTGTGCCTTTGCCAATTGGAATGTAAGTGAGTTATATGTGTAGCCTTTGAGGGTTTTTGAGCCATCTATCCTTTAATATGTTCCCTGTGGATGGCAAATTATGACCAAAAGGTCACCTGCCTTAGATTCACTTTAAATAAAACTCTACTTCATCTGAGTTATATGGTTAGTGGTGGGGTTGGTTATACGAGCCATTTCGTTTCAAGGCAGTCTCCCTCCCACCTGCAGTCAGCTCGGTAAAGGTGGCGGGAATAGGGAGCGGCAGCTAATTCTTTGGGCCTCTCTGCACCTTGGCCTTGGGGTTCCTTAATTGTTATAAATATCGCGCACCGGCCCCGGCTTTTAGCGTGGCTATTAGTCTACATATCAATTCCCTACCTTCCAGGCCCTGTTATTAATATTATTATTGCTCGTGCGCCTGCTCCCCACGACCGACCAAGCTTGCGGCACTGTACCAACTTTCCTTTAGCGGCGTGATTTATACCCGCCTGTCCAATACGTTTATATATATATATATATATATATTCTATGTATGATCCTTGGAATTATCAGGATCGCCAACCCCGCCTCATCATTTGACTTTCGGAGTCATAATAACTAACTGATTTCATTTGCTCCTTTACCGCAATCCTCCCCGACCATAGCTATACAGTCACCATCCCCCTCACTTTCGTTCCATAGACAGTCATTGAGCCAGTCTCCTTCTTCCTCACCTCATTTCTCTTCCTTTCCCCCTTTTTCTGCCAGCTGCTCCGTCGAATATAAGTGCCGCTTGTGCGCTCCTCCACTTGAACTTTATCCTTATCGTATTCCTTCTGTCCTTCGTTCGCTCCGTCGACACTTTTCAATGCCCCTGTCGCCTCCTGGTTCCCCTTCGTCTGCCGTTCCTGTTGCCTCATCCCCCAGCTCCGTGGCCCCTTCTTCGGCTGACTCCCCTTGCGGCTCTCCCTTTTCCCTCCTGAGCATATCCCCCCGCCCTTGCACTCATAGCATTCCTTCCGTGCATTTAACGGTTCCACCCTCCCCCCGCCGTCCCTCTACCGTCCCCACCCATACCACCGCTACCAATACTACTACCATGTTGCCCCCCAAAGCCTCCGTCGCCGCCCTGGGCAAACCCGCCAACGTCAACTCCCTCCGGGCCTACGCCAATCAATTTTTGACTTTTGTCAATGCCTCGCCCAGTCCCTTCCACGCTGTCGAAGCCTGCCGCCAACGCCTGGTGGCCCACGGATTCCAGGAACTCAAAGAACGTCAGGCCTGGAGCCTCGAGCCCAACGGCAAGTACTTCTTCACCCGTAACGCCTCGAGTATCGTCGCGTTTGCCGTCGGGGGTCAGTTCCGCCCCGGCCAGGGAGTGTCCATTGTGGCCGCCCACACCGACAGTCCCTGCCTCAAATTGAAACCCATCTCCAAACTGGACCGCGCCGGCTATTTGCAGGTGGGCGTTCAGTGCTACGGCGGGGGACTGTGGCATACTTGGTTCGACCGGGACCTGAGTCTGGCCGGTCGCGTGATGGTGGCCGACAATGCTGAGGGAAACGGAACGTCCTTCTCGAACCGATTGGTCCGCATCGACCGCCCTATCCTGCGTATCCCTAACTTGGCTATCCACCTCGATCGGTCCGTCAACGACGGGTTTACCTTCAATAAAGAGACCCACCTCACCCCGATTTTGGCCACCATTGCCAAACGATTCAATAATCCCTCCGGGACTGCTGCTTCCCCCAAATCCCCCTCGGCGGCCCGCCAAACCGCGGACACCAGCGAGAGTGAATCCGAGGCCATGGAAACCCACCGTCCTTCCCATGGTGGTAATGCCCCTGGGGCAGGTCTGACCTCCTCCTCCTCCCCCTTGCCGTCATCCTCGTCACCATCACTGCCGCCGCCAATGGCCAAGGATATTGCTAATGATGGTCACACGGCCAAGAACCACCACCCGGAACTCCTGCAGTTACTGGCCGATGAGCTGCAGGTCGATGTACAGCAGATCCGGGATTTTGAACTTTGCCTCTACGATACCCAACCCGCCGCTTTGGGCGGTATTTACGAAGAATTCATTTATTCGCCCCGACTGGATAATCTGATGATGTCCTATACCGCCCTGGAATCCCTCATTAATTCCGCCGATTCTGACCCGCTGCGTACCAGCTCCGGTTCTGGTCCCCAACCTACCCTGGCCCAGGACACCCAAATCCGCCTGATTGCCCTCTTCGATAACGAAGAAATCGGTTCCCAATCGGCCTACGGCGCCGATTCGGCCATGTTGGAGTCCACCCTGCGTCGTCTGCAATCCTTCCACACGTTCCCGGCCACTTCCAATCCCGCCACTAATACCGCAGCGCCCTCCCACCTCCTACCGGCCTCCGATGCCCTGGCGTTCGAGCAGTCCATCCACGCCAGTTTCCTCATCAGCGCCGACATGGCCCACGCCGTCCACCCCAATTACGTAGACCGGCACGAGGCCCGGCACCGACCGGTCATGCACAACGGCATCGTGATCAAGGTCAACGCCAACCAGCGCTACGCCACCACCGCCCCGACGTCCCTGGTGCTCAAGGCCCTGGCCGATAAACACACCATCCGCCTCCAGGAATTCGTGGTCCGTAATGACTCGTCCTGCGGGTCGACCATCGGCCCCATTTTGAGTGCCAAATTGGGTCTGCGGACGATTGACGTCGGTTGTCCCCAGTTGGCCATGCACAGTATTCGGGAAATGGCGGGGGCCGATGATGTGGGTCACGCTATTGCGCTGTTCACGGTAAGTCGCCTTTTTTAGATTGACGATGCTTAAGTTAGGCTAGATTATTCTTCCTCCTTCCCCTTCCCTTTATTACCTGGTTGTTGTTTGGGACCAGTGTGATATATATGGTCACGACCACCATCCACGATTGTGTGAATTAAATGTTCAACAGCGGCTGGAACGGCTGACCGTATACACAATTGCGCCGCGTCCTAGCGGACTTTGGGGTGAAGGAGAGAGTGGGAGGAGGAGGGTGGTGGTGCTTTGCATATGTCCGCCTTGTGGATACTGCGGGTGTTTTCTTCCCCATTTGGTTATGGATAACCTCGTGGCCATCCTCAACACACATATACATCTCTCTCTCCACAAACTAACTAACGCGTAATTATAATATCTATATATTTATATATTTTTAATGAACCCCCTTGGTATACTCCCATTCTACTCTCGCTTCCTCTCTATTGTTGTATTGTATAGGCCTTCTTCAACGAATTCGGCGAACTGGACATGCGTATTCAGGTTGATTAAGCCAGCCATATCGCCCAAGTGGTGGTACCCCTCTCCCTCCCCCTCCTCCCCGCGCGAGTCTTGTTGACATAGGAATGCCTTAGTTTTAGGCCATGGGACCGGTGATTCAAGCACGCCATAATAACCATTATTGCAATGAAATATTCATTACTTCCCCCTCCCTATTTTCCCCCTTTTTTACGTCATTTCCGTCTGTCGCCTAGTTTGATTTCCAGTCACTCTATTTTTACAGTTGGATAATCCTCCCCCATCCATCTAACTGCTACTACGTACTCGGCAACCTACCTCTTTTACTGCCCCACTGCTTTTAAATACCTTTTGATGATAACTCATTCTTTCAACCCCCCCCCCTCTACTTAGCTCCCTTCAGTTCTATTTTTAGTCACAAACACGGGTACGTGACATTTGTTTACTTAGTTTTCTGGCAAACTGTAAATCGAAGAAATAAAGATACCCCCTTATACTCGCATGATCAATTACGAAATAGTGCTTCAGCATCACGGGCACCTCCCGTAAGAGACATCTGCCGTACCAAAAAGAATCAATTCAAATGGTATGAAGATGGGTACAGAAAAATGACAATTATGTTCATAAACGTATACTAACGGGGGAGGCTAGTGAGACTCAACTAGTCGGTTCGTAACCGGTCCTCAATACGCGAGCGCTGATCCTGCACCACATCCGTGGCTTCGTTCCGTGAGGCATTGTACGCCAAATGAACCTGGTTGAAGGGGTTCTCGGGTGACTTTTGCCAATTCTTCCACATGACCTGTTTAAGCTGGTTAAGACGCAGGCCCTTGTACTCCTCCTTGAGGATAGGTAGTTCACGGGCTTCGTAGGCCGCGTAGGCAGCCTTGTGACGCCGTTCGGGGTGGCGGTCGATTTCCTGGATTTGGGAGGCGACTGATTTTCCGGGCTTACTTGTCGACGGGGATTGCGGCCGAGATGTCTGGGAGACATCCTGATCTTCGGCCAAGGTCTCAGCAGCGGTGGGGTCAGACGAATTGACAATGGAAAGGAGGTCTAGGGCGTCGTTGATGTTACTAGCCGAGTACGAAGCCACCGGTTTGGGCATTTCCTTTTGGAAGTTCTCCACCTTGGCGGTTTTCTTGATAGCGATTTTCTATAGAGAGGCGGTATACAAGTATTCAAAGACAATGTATTATGTGAGTCATTCAGTCGGTATACCCCATGATTTTGTGTGTTGGAGGGGGTGACGTTACCACAGGCCTTAATCAAAGTATATCCAAATAGGAAGGGCAGCTCAAAATAAATCACATTAAAAGAACATATATTGAAAGACTTACCGCGGCACCGGTTACGGGCTTCAACGAAGCAGGCTTAGACGGTGGTTTGCTCTTGGTTATCTGCTTCTCTTCCAGTTTAAGGAGTTCAGCCGCTTCATTCTTACGGGCCAGTTTCTCCAACTAAATTTGGCATTTTAATAGAAAAAAATAAAGTATAAGATAGCACTATTCTATAAGACATCAGTCGCCAGTGAAAGCCCCGGACTCTGGCTCTCGTTGAAGAGCCTGGTCGGGCCAGCCGAAACCCATTTGTCACTCGCAAGGAACCATTATAACAGCTCATTATCCGAGATATATATAACAATTGAACCTACCCGCTTGGCTTCCTCTTGCTCCTTCTTACTCGTATTCTTAGATCCAACCGCCCAAGTAGCGCTCTCCTTCCGTTCCTGCTCAACCCGCTTCTTATTATCCTTCTCGGCCTGGGCAACGGCCTTTTTCTCCTTGGCCGCCGAAACTGTAACACGGTCCACATAAATATATATATATATATTGAGAAAAATAGTCAGTACTGGTAGAAACAAAAGGCACGGCGATATACCGATTGAGTCGATAGGACAGCCAACTCGTTTCGAGGGTATCGCCAACGATAGTGGGCGTAGACCCCGTCGGGAGATTATACCTCGGTCTGGCCGAATGAGCCTAGCGACTAGAATTATAAGAACGTTAGTTCAAGCCAGGTCGCCAATGGCCCGAATGCCCAGGCCTAGTGGGCTAAGAGTAATGTAAACACACGCATAAATACGCCGGCAACCTACCTTTACTGTTTTCACCCTTGAATTTCTTCGCCATTTCGAAAGTCTAATGCAAAAATAAAATAACGAAAAATATATTGATGAAGGACAAAAAATGAACAAAACGGAAATAGATTCCCCGCAGCTAATGGCGGACTGAGTGTGGCCTTCAGCCAATACCCAAGTGCGGGTCGATTCCGCAGCCGTGGTGAAACCCACTTGGTCGGCAGTTTCTATGTAGAATGAATGACTGGTGGGCGCTTTCAAGCACCCGAGATTACGTCAGGACTAATGGGACTGAACGGCTCAGCACTGTCGATTTCCTAGAGTGGGAAATATCAACCAAGTTTCCTGAAACCTTCTCTACCCAGTCCCAGCATTAAACCTCAAAAAACCCCCCCCCCCAATAAAATGAGGCGTGGGTAGATTTGTGCACAATGGACTTACCAAGGTCGGTGATGGTTTTCCCTGTTTATTTTGGTATTTAGGTGGTATTGAAACCACTTTGCGGTTAGCAGTAGCTCCCACCCTTTAGTAAACATCTAGAGAAATTTTCCACAGCCCATAGTGTCGACGTTTCACTGCACCAATTATTCACAAACCTTCGTTTTTGATTTTCTTGAATGGTGGGGAGGAGAATGCCAATTGCAATAGATGAAACGAAACAGGTGACGATGCTTAAAATATTCCCGGGGAAT
The DNA here is from genome assembly GCA_027576995.1 of Dimargaris cristalligena. Classification (NCBI taxonomy): domain Eukaryota; kingdom Fungi; phylum Kickxellomycota; class Dimargaritomycetes; order Dimargaritales; family Dimargaritaceae; genus Dimargaris; species Dimargaris cristalligena. The sequence continues at coordinate 35,936 of JANBQC010000165.1, forward strand.
AGGGGTGATGTAGGCGTACCTTGTAAGGAACCAGTCACATATAGATCAGTGCCCGAAAGTATTAGACTAGCGTAGGGAGGATATCCGGGTCAGTGTCCAAGCCTAGTGAAATACAGTAGGTGCCACAGAGTCCACTATTTAGAGTCGGACTAGGAATTACATAATGCCAAGTGGGAGAAAAGGGAATAGATAAAGCAACGCAGGGGGTTATGTACACAACTGATGAAACATCACCACTATGCAGGTCTGGACCCCCCTATCCTTTGTAACCCCCACCATATCCCCATAATAGATGAAACATGACGACCCTGTCCTCCAAATCGCTCGCCGATTCAATTGGCGATCATCTTTGTCGGGTTGTGAATCGCCGAAACTAGAGAGCCCCAAACCTTTGTTTATCTGTCGATTATCCCTTTGATGTTTGGATTTCTTACCTACAGTCGCAAAGATTGTTCTAAAATAGGTAGACCTGCAAATAGATGAGAGTGGAGAGGGGCTTGGGCTGGATAAACAAAACAATACGCTGGTAGTAGGGAAGGCGATGTAGATGTACGCCATTAGCCCCGTCTATAAGAATAAGATATCTATTCGAGTGGTGATCAATAAAACGACTATTTTTCAAACACCGCCCTATCAGTCAGAGAATGTGTGCGTGTGACTTTGAATGGGGCAGATTATACGAGAGGATACTCTGCGCGCACAGATGAAACATCTTACATTCCGTAGTAATAAATACGCAAATGCGAAGTAAAAGAGAAAAGCGAAAAGCGTCATGTTGGGGATAGAAGAGGATGAGATGGTCCTCCGCTGTTTAAAGGTGGTGATTCAATTTCTTTCAAAAAAAAAATAGTGCATATATGCGGTTTCAACCATGTATGCAGTTTTGACCATGTATGCACAACGGCCACGCCTCCACCGCATATAGCCTACCAGCTGGTACCAAAGGGTATAACCACCCCTTTCGGCTGCCTTTTCGGAAATCTGATACTTTTCCTCTTGATCCGTCCATGTCATGGGTGGGATTTAACCCCATTTGTCTATTTTCGTCACGCCAACGGACCGTTCAAAGCTTCTTTTATTTGATCAGTCTATAGCTCGACTAATCCGCATATTTACTTGGCATTTTGTTTTATCCGCCTGCCACGGATTGGTACGTTATACCGAAACACTCGCAATACCCCCATTGCTCAAGAGTGAAAGCGAACCATCGTAAAGCGCAGATAATAATAACCCAACGAAGTAGGTAGTGGCAAATCATAATAGCAAACTACTACCGGCTGTAGATTCCATTCCGTACATACTCGGGTTCCCGTGTCTCAGCATCACCGCCGCCGCCACCATTAACATCGTCCACTCACCAAATGGCCCATTCTACCGAACTGATTGTGTTCCGGCTGGTGCATGCTCTACGATGAGTGGTTAGAGGAAATGAAGATAGTCTATAATCCCACTCGTCAGGGGTCGTGGGTGGCCTGGGGGGAGAGTGAACTATACCGATTACACTTCATTATGCACGACTACTGTTAGATAGTATCTCCCCTAAGCCAGTCCGAGTGCAACTACACTAACCGTACCCGGGAATTGATACGCCATTTGTTTCATATAGCATACTATCCGGGTTAAAGGTCCCAAGTGTGGCCGACAAACCCTGAAACATTTGGGATGACAGTGCATTAAGGGGAGGCATGAGCTGACCAGTCAGGCTGCACCCAAACTAACTGGCATGTACTCTCATTCCACTCTGCACCCTACCTCTATCGCTAGTTAAACCGCACCGAGGACATTCAACATCGGTCTCCCACTGTCAATGGCATCACCGCCATGATCATCATTCGGATGCCTCCTTAATAGCCACCCAGTATAACCCAACAGCGAGGCAGTCAAAGTGCAAAACGGGAGGGGTGAGAAGGAGGGAGGGGAGGTTAACACTTCACCATCGGATCTTCGGTAATGTCGTCCACTAAATTAAATACTCTTACACTTTTACATTGGCTGAAACTCTACTTGAATTTCAGACCGTTTTTCAGCTGCATGACATCCCCTTCACTGTGCAGCTTGTTTCACAAATCACGTTCTTTTCAAGGAAATATAATAATGACTGGATACTTAGATGTGCCGAGTCGAATGCCTGGTTTGAGCGGATTCCTCGTTTGTTTACCCCCCTTCTTTATTACCATTTTGAAATTGTTGGGGTGATTTAATCGACTCCCTAATGAGGGTAGATTTAATATATACCCTGTTGGCGGAGCGGGACGGGCCCCAAACTATCGGCCGACGCAGTAGGAGAATGGAAACAAGTGGGTAATAAGATCACCCATTATTAACTCCATCCACCCCTGTCCAGTATTTGGGGGCTAATCCACGGCCAGTGGTGGTGGATATGGTCCATTTGTTTGATAGGGTATAAATAAGCTCTCACATTCCGTACCTGGACCCATCGGTTGCCACTCGACTTTAATTTTTAAGGTAATAATCTACCCGATTATCCAACGTCGCCCAATTTGCTAGTAGTAATTTAATCTTTTCGGCATACACCACTGTTTCCCCTCTCTCGATTCCACACCCCCATTCTAATTTTCATTTTCTCTATTATTTATTTATTCGATACACCGAGCTTGAGAGCGACATTGACTTACATTCATCTATACATTCAAGTATCCCTCAACCCTTCGATATTTCCACTTGTACAATATAGACCATCGGATCCTCCAGGAATCGACCCGTTCACACACCCACACCTATACCCACAGCCCTACTGAGCTTGTGACTTCTTCAACTCGGCAGAGTTACCACTTGGTCCCCGTCCTTGTTTTCCGGAAACCTACCCAGGTCACGCGGGCTACCACGGGCTCGTTATTAATCGTATCACAGGTTTCGTTATACCCCCACTCCGTAGTATTCGGTATATGCGCCTAGTAAACTTACTGGGACGTATCTATCAATAAGCACTATCCGTGTTGGAAAAAATATAAAGGGCAAAGGCAGGTACTTATAGCCTGGGAATAGCCCTACGGTCCCGAGACTTTTTGAATGTAAGTAGAATTGGATCCCCCCCTTGGTGGAGCGGCTCCGTCCGTCACCGGCCTTCTTGCGCCCAGGGACAGGTGGGTGATTTGGACCATCGGTGGATCGCATTGTCACTCCCGTAACGCTCCATAGGAGTGAACTATGGAGAAGGAGTTGCGCGGCTCCTTGTATGGCCAAACCCCAGTGGCAAAATCGAGAGCCCCTGTCCGCCCTTATTGAAATATAGCCTGGGCCCCGCGGGCCTTTTATTAACTAATCAACCATGGATGTGTCTCATCCGCCCCTGATCAGAGTGTATACAAGTCGGCTCGCCGTTTCTCTGGGGCTATAAAATCAGTGCACTCATTATTTACTAACCTACACACAGACCACCCTCATTCCATCACACCTCTTCTCCACTTTTCAATATAATATACCCGAATTTATTATACGTGCATCGTAGCTCCCCAAATACCTCCGACTAAGATTATTTTAGACTCCGCACCCACCCCCAATACAATTTGATCACTTGGCACCATTTAATTACCAACAACACGTGCCCACTCATCCATACTTTTTTTATTCTTAGGTAAGAAATCCATTAAGCTGGTTTCGTCCCGCCATAGCCACATCCTGTGCCACACTGCAATTCAGAAATGATAAATCTTATCCCCATTCCCGGAGATACGGAGCGGGAAAATGGCGGAGGCGATGGCAGTATCAACATCAGTATCAGCAGCGTGGCACTGCCGCTCCCCTCCCCGAGCTGCTAACCCAGCCAACCCGAAATGGTATCAAAGTAATCCACGGCCTTGATAGATACGGAGGGAGTAGATATATAGGGTCGGTTGTGCAAGTCCGAACACTGGCTTGTTTCTATCCGACCATACCTATACTCATAGCCATACACTTCATATTCCATTTCCCTATCTAAAGAGTTCCCCACCGCCCAGGTTGGTTCGCCTGACCCTTTTTCTGACTGCCATTCCCCGACTTTCACATGTCCAAGTAGAGGTCGTGACAAGCGTTAGCCATTGGCGACCCCATTCGCTTCCTTGGCTCCATTTCGTGCAACCCCCCCCCCTCCCCCGCTCTCCCCCCCCCTAGCCCAGCTGCCAGCGAAACATTCACCTCCACCACCTTTCCCTTCCCTAGTTCGCTTGAAAGCCGCGGCGCTTGGCCTACTGTGACATTCCGTAAGTACATGTTCCACCTTGTATCCCACGACACTGCACCACCATAGGCCAACTTAAGCTGCATCCAAATGGATGGCCCAGCTCCACTATCCGCCACACCCCTCTCGGTATCAGTCGCCCAATCCCATTCTCATTTATTGCTTCTGCGGCTCACCCAGTGCCATCTGCCGGGGGTGCCTTTGACATTGAAGCAGCACGATCCGCTCCTGCATTGTCCGTCCTACGTAGTATTATGGAATGCGAATGCCCCTTGGGCCAGAGCTATACTGGACTTGGCTGGGTTAGTTGCGGCCAAGTCTAACTTGGGCTACGGAAGCGTGGGGCACTTTTATTTGGATACAATATTTATATACAGCCACCTCATTGCTACTTTATATTGGTCGGGAACGGTAAGGGGGTGGAGAACGGGGGTGAGTAAAAAAAAGGACGAGGGTAACACCACTTGACAAAAATAGGCCGTATATTGGACCAGGTGTGCTGCGTTTCAACTGGATTCCCACTGGTATATGGAGTTGATGAAACGCACCCACCACCACTACTTTCGCCCAACCCCCCCCTGCTGTAGTTTCAAGGCAGAGTGCGGGACTTTACCCCCAACTATGTATCCGATCCGAAACACGCCCTCCCCCGTCCTCTTTTTTCTCTCGGTCTGGATCTCTCCCACCCCTCTCATTCTTAGTATTACGCTTGCTCTCCTTACTTTTCCCCCCACCATTATTACCACTTGCAGTTTGGCTGCTGTGCAGCTGTATGGTGTCTGGTAGTATGCGATATAGTCTGTGGCGGGTATACAAGGGCTACTGTGGATGGAGCCACACTATGAATATTCCTAGATATGGTTTACACAACTTAGGTGTATCAAATCTCCCAATTAGGGACCGGGCCGCTGCTTCACCGTAGCCACCTCCATTGATCATCGGACTCGGGCTGACCCTATCACCATGGAGACCATATATATATCTCTGACACGCACTGTCATACTTACTTCCCTAAATCTCTGCCTCATATATAAATTCTTCCTCATTGCACCCCCATCCCCCATATGTATATATATACCCGTTCCATCGATTTTTCCGCATCGCCGCGCCCACTCGTGCATTATAATATTCCAAATCCCCCGCCCTAGCCCCTCTCTCACATTCATACTATGGCCATCAACCTAATACATTGATATAGTCAACTCTCCTCCCCCATAACTCAGCTATTCAACTCCCCCTCCTCCTCATTACTGCTGCATATATTAACCCGGCTTCTCCCTCCCCTCATTTATCTTACCCACCTACCTACTCGACCCCGCCACTCTTGTTCAGCTTAAACCTCCTCCCAGATAATTTACCTTGACTATATTGTGGCATTGAACCCAGCCCTCGGCTACCTTTCTCTCTCTATCATTCGCCACTTATCTTTCTGCACCTGCCATAATATTTCATTATCACCTCTCTCCCCTTCCCCTCGTTCATTAATCACCGATTGACCAGCATGACCTTGCCATCGATAACAACCTGGCATACATTTTTCGACCGCCTGGGTACCATGGATATGCATCGTGACGCCCTGATCGTGTATCTACTTCTGCCTTCTGTACTTATCGCCTTTGATTTGGTCATTAGTCTCATACGTGGATCCCGCCGCCTGCTACAATCAAGGCGGGCTTCCTACGCCACCCGATGTGGTTACACAGTTCTGCCCGCTGCCAATCATTCGGGTGCGGTGTACTATTCATTTTTCGGCAATAATAATTCAGTTGCCACGAACCCCATCGCTCCCTATGGTAAGTAATGATTTAATATTCTAGTTTCAAGCTTGGATTGATCCAAAGAAGTCCGGCCGCCAATGAATACCAACGCGCTTAGTTGCTTGATTTCTTTATTTCCCCCTTCCGAAGTACGTGTTCAATGGAGGCTACCATTAGTTGGTTTTGTACAACTTGCCCATTATTCTTTCTTCCACCCATCTCTCTCTATATTCTTTCCGGATATCCTGGCCCATCAGTAAAAGGTGGACGTCTACTTTTTTTGCATGTGGCATTCCCTACTATTAGCGGAGTGTTTTACCGCCATACTTCCGGCCTGTTTCTATTTTGGCCCACCTAACATGCAGTTGGTGTGTATTGACCTGGCTCGGCATGAGATGGCTGTGCACCAGTTGCCCGCTGCTTGCGGCTGCAGCACTCCGTCATTTCTAAATTCGGTAGACCCACTTCGGTACACTACACCTCTGTCCCCACCGCAGCCACACACGAAGGTGGGGGGGCTTTTTTTCTTTTTCAGAAAGCGGGGGGGGGCGGGTATGTCAAGTAGGGGGAGGAGCAACTCGGTGCCATTATGTTCCCCCAAACATTTCCTTCCCGCATTGATGTGGCGATTTTGGCCAAGCTGACTACTTTGTGACAGGGTCCCCACGGATGATTTTGCCAATATACACCTCCCATCGTGTACCTTTCTATTTATTTTTTTGATCCTTATCATTTTTTTTGTCGTTATTGGCTGATGGGAGCGCAGCAGCAAGTGATCACTTCCACTCGCCTGCAATACTTTCTTTGGGAGTTAGGGACTGGCCTGTGATTTATTCGAGCTGGTCGGAGAGTTGAGGGTTTATGCGTACCAGTAGCACCTGGAAGCCTGGGCCTAAACTCACCTACAGCTGTTTCAAATACCAAGCTGTGGTCTCTGTTCCCTAAAGGATTGTCTATTGCTGTGTATCATTTCGTCCCTCCCAGCATTTTCCCATATGCCCAGCCTAGTCCTCCCTATATATACGTTGTATAGATGTTTCCATTCTTGACTAAACGGTGCCCTTCTAGTGCAGTGTATGTCTCATTGGAGCGCTTCCTCTTCCCCCCTACCACGCCCATCATCCGCCTTCTGGCTTGTTTCCTACACTGAGTGTGCCCATTGCCATATGAAAGTCACTTTTGTGACTTACGTAGGCGAATTACAGCCATTCAGGTAGAGAGCTAGAGAGAGAAAATGTGTGATAGCGTGGGGATTATGTGAAGCTGGTCCACTGGGGCATATTATGGTTCTTTTGTGTTTCAGGTTGATTCTTTTCTGTGGCCAGTTGGGAGAGGCAATCCTAACGTATCGTTCTCCCTCCCCCTTCTCTCTTTCCTCCCCTCCCAGTCGTTCCAATGTTCTCAATCGAAAATGAAGTGGATTGGATTAGATTGAGTTGGGCTGCTGGATACTTACTTCACTTATTTGGTCTATTCCCAATATGGCGCATGGGGTGCAAACCCGGCTGCGTCGCTTCTACCTTCACCGTACTTTTCTGCTTTCCATCCTTCACCATTAATAGCTGGTTTCCTATCTAGTGCTCTGCCAGTGTGTTTTATTCCAGAACCAAACATGGCTGTTGGAGAAAACCTTGACTTCATTACTACATTTTGGGACTGGTGAGCCACTGCCACTACTGCGCAAAGCCACACTAAGTTTAATATTATTACCTACCTCCTGGTTAAACCTTAAACCCCGGTGCGCTACTGTTCATTGATTTTCCCACGTTGGGGATTTGCACCGCACCTCCATCCCAGTTGGGCCATTACAATCACCTGGTTTTTTTGCAGTGAATACATCAATGGCTTGGCTTATAATGGACTATCCCCAAATTATTAATGTGGGAGCATGTCGTGTTCTCTTTTTGGTAGGCCCCGTTGATTGTTTTTCCAACAGACCCCATTATTTAGGCTACGCTTTCAGACGAGTCTTCCGACTATCAATCGGGTGCCGTTCACTCATTCATCTTAGGTGTCCTTCTCTGTTCTTCAATTCACGCTTGAAACTATTATTATTTTTTCTTCCAGATCCAAGTGCAGTGCTTGGTTCACAGCCGCTGGTGATTCGATATGTGTTGGGCTGAACTTCCAGATTCCGCTCTTTGCCCAGTGAATACACCCATCCGGCCTCGCACGCTTCATTGCTAATACTAACTATATTTTTATATTGTCACATTGATTTATCCCTTGGCTATATATGTATATATACTTCTTTCCATAATTGGTATTACTCCATTGTCATCGGCGACTTCCCTTCCCCCATAATCCGCCCGCGATCGCATACATATAGGTCCTAATGGCGGTTATTCGTATTTTCACCAAGCGCCCAATAACAGTGCCGTCCGGCGCATACGCGGAGCCATCAAGCTCGCGGTTCTTTACTTCGACTTGATCATTACGCTGTTTCTGGTAGCCATATACCAGGATAAGTACACGCTTGAAACAGAGCGAGGTATCTTGAACCTGATCTTGACCAGCCAGGTGATGCGGGTATTCGCTTGGGTTTGGTTCCTTATCTTGTTTCGGCCAAGTCCCCACTCGGTACCCGTTTCGCTTCTGGGCCAGGAGTCGGCGTACCACGTCCTATCATGGTGCACTTCGGTTGTGTACACTTCGGTCACCGGGGTAGCCCTGTTCGGCCTAGCTCCGGCCTTTGCCGTCATCCCCAACTCTCTATTCGTGACGGGTCTATTTTTCGTCCAGACTGTGGTGCTAACTACGCTGCTCCTGTCGGATCTTGCCTACCAGCGAGTATGCCGCCGGCACCAGCGTGAATTCGAAGCCACCCTTATAGACCGGGAGTGTGCCCCTACGTCGTCCGCCTCCTCATCGGCCGATGACCATACCTCCGTTACATCCGGCGGCGGTCCTCCCTCCACTAGCTTTGCTTCCGAAGCCCAGATTCGTAACCCCACCGTCAAGTTTAAGCCCGATATTCCACCCATGTCGCTCTCCGACTTTTTCGCCCGATTGAGCCAACTGGCCCCGTTCCTGTTCCCTCACCAACTGCCGCGCTCTAATTACATTTACATCGCCCTCTGTTTCGCCATGCTGGCCCTCGGCCGGTGGGTCAATATACTGGTCCCTACTCAGTATAAAAACGTGGTCAATAATATCACTGACCATACTCTGGTCTCCGCCGATGTAGTGGCCTTTGTCCTACTGAAGGTACTCCAAGGGGACATTGGGCTGCTTCAGACGGTGCATGACTTCTGCTGGACACCGGTGTCCCAGTTTACCACCCGGGCCGTGGCGGTACGGATTTTCACCCATCTCCATAGCCTCCCGCTCGAGTTCCACACCAACCGCAAGACAGGTGAAATTCTCCGCATCCAGGACCGCGGTGTATCCAGTATCGAGTCCCTCCTGTCCAGCATCCTGTTCAAAATTCTACCCACAGTGGCCGACATCACCATTGCGTGCTTCTACTTCAGCTTTCATTTTGACCTCTATTTCGGGGGTATTGTGATTCTGACCATGACCGCCTACATCGCCAGCACCATAATCCTAACCGAGTGGCATAAACAGCACCGTCGTCGGAGCAACAACTACGACAACGAAATGGAAGCCAAGGCCGTTGATTCGCTACTTAACCACGAGACGGTCAAGCACAATAATGCGGAGGTCTTCGAGGTGCGGGTGTATGCCGAAGCGATGCAAAAGTACCAGTCAGCGGAGTGGATGAATGTGGTATCACTCAACGTGCTCCGGTCGGTCCAGAACTGCTCCATGCAGATTGGAATGCTCATTGGCTGTTTGCTGTGCACCCGGCGTATTATGAGTGGCGACATGACAGTGGGCGACTTTGTCCTGTATCTGGCCTATCTCAACCAAATGTACGCCCCCCTGAACTGGTTTGGCAACTCCTACCGGCTGATTCAGAAGAACTTTGTGGATATGGAGCGGATGCTGGAGGTACTGGCAGAGGCCCCCGAGTGCACCGATGCCAGGGGTGATGATCCATCGGAGCGTGAAGGGTCGGCCGAAGGGGAGAATACTGCCACCGCTTGCCTGATTGATCTGGACGATAGCCACGCCCAGTTGGGGCCAGTCGGCTGCTTCCCACCTACGCAAGCGTACCCTAACCTGCCCATCACCACTTTCAACCACCTGACGACACACTCCACGTTAACCCCCGGGGGCCTTTCGGACCAAGTACAGGGCGACATTGAGTTCCGACATGTCACCTTCTACTATAATGACCACGTCCCCATCCTCAAGGACGTGTCGTTCAAGGTACCCGCCGGATCTACCGTGGCCCTAGTTGGACCCTCAGGCAGCGGCAAGAGTACCATTCTGAAACTGCTCTACCGGTTCTACGAACCCACCGCCGGTGAGATTACGCTGGATGGTCGCAATATTCGGGATCTGAGTCCCAGGCGCCTCCGTAGCCACTTAGGCATGGTACCCCAAGACACCACCCTCTTCAACGATACCATCCGGTTTAATATCCAGTACGGTCAGGCGGGCGCGGGTTTTGACGCGGTTAGCCTTTCCGAAATCGAGGAATCAGCTCGGTCGGCCCAGATCCACCACAAGATCATTTCCCTGCCGGAGGGCTACGAGACGCGGGTGGGTGAGCGCGGAGCCCGTCTAAGCGGGGGTGAGCGCCAGCGGATTGCCATTGCTCGTACGATCCTCAAGAACCCGCGGGTGGTTTTATTGGACGAAGCCACGTCGGCCCTGGATACCTACACGGAGCTCAAGATTCAGTCGGCGCTGCAAACCATGACCCAAAACCGCACCACTCTAATTGTCGCCCACCGACTGTCTACCGTCATCCACGCTGACCTCATCCTGGTTATCAAGGACGGACATATCGTCGAACGTGGCTCGCATGCTGAATTGCTTACTGACTCCGAGGGGGTTTATTTCCAACTCTGGATGACCCAGCTGCGGGAGGACCAGGAGCTGACCACGCATTATTACAATGCAGCAGCGGCGGCCGCCCGTGAGGCTGCGACGGCTCTGCAAACCGGTCTTGATTCCGGCGTCGATGAGGTGTCCAGTACGAGTGTGTCAACGGACTCGGAAAGTTACGAGTGAGTGGACTGGTCCGTGGGTTAGTTGGAAGACTCTGGTCGTAGCCGGCCTCCGTCCGCTCTAAGTTTGGGGTTAATTTTCTTATTTGGAACAAAGTGGAGGTTAAATGTAGGTTAACTTCCCAGCATATTTAGAGAAATTGGGATTGATTTGCCATATTTGCTAATTAAGCTGCATACACGGATGATCTAGTTTTCGATGGGTGATGGAAGCTACTGGGTTTTATCTTCCATGCGTTTGCCCAGGTGTTTGAACCTCGTCCTTCTGTTGCCAAGACTGTTTTATCATCACTACAGCCCTTCATCCGTTTTATTCCGCCGCTAGCTGTAGCGGGTCCCGTTGCCTATTCCTGGCTTAGTTCTGTTGTTAGTTTATTCCCGCCCCCCTTCCCATCAAGCCACATGCGTTATTATTATTATTATATTCCAAACCAAAAAAGAGGTTATATATTGTTGGGGATTTTTTTATATCTCTTCACCATGTGATACACACCACCATTCGTCTACCATCAATGTATTTTTGTACAATTATTGCACCTGAGTATTCAATAAATATCTAGTCATCATATAAGTATTGTGATCGCCTGTAGTAGATGTAGAGTAATTCCCGGTGATAAGGCAATACCAATGCCAGCGAGTTGGCCGCAGTGTGCTCATGCTAACAGGATTGGACAGACAGATGGAGCTGTTTAACTGGGAGTTTTGCTGCTGAACATAGTAATTTGAATTCCTATTATTGAAAGGTGTTTTTGTAGTTATATGGGGTGGTGTGCTCTGGTTTCTTTAACTCATGGCCAGCCGACCAAGTAGCTGCAAAAATAATCCATCAAATTATAACAATGATTGAAAAAAAAAAAATACCTCCCCACTCTCTCAGAAGGGTCACACATACACCAAGTGTACGAGGATGATCTCTTGGTTCTTTTCCCTTTGGGTACCCCCCAACCATCCTGGTCCCACAACTCTAATCCACTAGGTTCCATTTTGGGAGCTGGTAGTATAAATAGCGGACCTCCCCCGACCCCCCACTGATTCGATACTAATCTTGGATCATACCATAGATTGCAACTACTTATATAGTACAATACACGTGATGATGATTGTGTACCCACGTGACATCTCCGCTGCTATAGCCGATGTTGGGTTACCGTTTGTAGCGGGGAGACCAGTTCATTCATAGCTTATGGGGTGAACAGGTCCCTGTGAGGTAAAACCGTCGGTGGTGGATGGATCGATAATGCGCCTAGATATCTGAGCGTGCATTGTATTCTACTATAAGTAGTTGCACCCCCCCCTTCTATCATTTTAAACAACAAATAATCAATCAATCAATTAATTCATTATAATCATATATTTATATATATATGTATATTATGGCCTGGTCTACTATCTTATTAGTGGATTTGCAGTTCGCCTCTTCTGTATTTCCGATGACTGGAATTAATAACTTTCAATTTTAAGGGAGTATAAGGAGACGTGGTCTTCGCGTTAGCTTCTTGATACGATGCCGGAGGATAAGTCAAGGCTACCGAAACTGATTTTCATCTGGTCCCGGGGCTTAGTCATAACGCCTAAATGTATTTATAAACTAGATCATTGTTCTTGTATAGCTTAGATATAATACTGTAGAGCTCGTGGAGAATACGATAATAGCGGGGAATTAATTGGCTGCCTAGTGCTGAGAGATGAGGGATTGTTTAGTTACTAGTAGTAGTTTAAATGGGGCCTCCTTTTCCTATATATACTCTTTGTCCGACCTGGACCAGTAGGGCGGCGCTTAGCTTAGTATGCTGCCATTGAGATGTGCCGCTTTCTTCCTTCCCATGCGGTAAGTAGCGAATGGATGAGGTGCATAGGAGGGCAAAGAGGTTTTGCTATATAGCTACCACCAACCAATGTTACTGCAGCTATTGGTAACGTTTCCTCCCTTCACATCTCTCTACTATTGCTGATATCTATATATATATAGATATGTATGTGTGTGGGCGTCGCAGCA
>JANBQC010000166.1:0-10817 GCA_027576995.1 Dimargaris cristalligena
TATGCCAGAGTGGTTAATGGGTATGACTAGAAATCATATGGGCTCCGCCCGCGCAGGTTCAAATCCTGCTGTTGTCGTATCTTTTTGTCCTTTTTGACCCTTTGAACATATACCACACTGGCAACCTCTTGTCAGCATTACTACTTTTTTGAAAGGTGCTTACTCCTGGCCAGTAGACTCTAGTAACTCCGTTGAATTTAATTTTATTATCGACATTTCAAAAATTTAGAAGGGTAGACTCATTTGGCGGGTAGCACAAAATGTATAGACAAATAGAGGTAATGTAGAGGGTAGCTATATAAATGTTATCGCTATAGAAAGCCTAATAATGAACAAACCCGTATTAGTCACTGTATTTGAATAGGCAAAGGCACTTGGGGGGTGACAGACTCAGTTAGTTGAGTGTGTAAGCTATTTGGTGGTCCGAATTGGAAATTTCACCCGTCTTGGGAAACCAAGGTTCTCCATTTCCCCATGGCAGCACATTGTCTTAGACCTTCGTACCCCAAATGAAAGTCACTCGGCAATAGGCTAGAATGTGAAGGGGACATCATACGAATAACTGGACCTCGCTTTAGCTACATAGATTATTCATTCCGACTCCGCCTTCGATTCAAGAGCCCCGCATTTCCCATCTGTTACGACACCCCCGCCCACCGAACCGCATGCCTCCCCGTCACCTTTGGAGCACATTGCTGGGCGATGTAGTTCTAGCCCTCAGCCTGGGGCTCTTCGGGCATTCGGCTCTGACCAGCCCCGGCCAAACTACAATGGCCCTGAACGGGCTCTGCGTTATTCTGTATGTCCTACGTCTGGTGGCTGCTGCAATCGTAAGCCTTGGGACTTCGTCTACTGGCCATGGTGCTCGCTCATCTCCCAAGTTACTAAAGGTATGTTACCTGTCGGTTAGAACACGGCACTAGGAAAGGGATTGTGTTTAACAATACGCCATGTCCTGGGGGGTACTCTAGGCAGAATGGGTTCAGCGGAGAAGGGACTGGGCTGCGGTTGGCCTCCCTGTGTTTCATTTACAGAGTTCTGGTATATGGGGTTTTTAGACCGTTCGTTCACTGATAACTCCGTCGTTTGTCCAATTTGATACATATACTTCTTATCATGCGGTTGCCGATTGACGTAAAACAGGGAATCGCTTCTACGCATGCACTAGCACTTGCAACGGCCGTAGTTGTTTATGTCACGTTGGTTTTATTTGGTGCCCCACTGATAAAGTAAGTTTCCAATTCACATCTTAGACTGCGAGGAATGATTAGTTTAATGATTGCAATACCGGGCACGTAGTTGTTACAGCGTCTGGATCGCTATACAAACACGGGTACATGTATTCATTAACTTTGGCCATTGATTTTACTAAATGTAAACCGCTATCCTGAACCTATTGATTCCATTTATTTATAACCAAATCACTAGAAAAATCGGCGAAACAGTTGGTTTCTCGATCTTCTTAACGTTGCTATGGGTGTTTCCCTTGACCACGGCGTTTTCATACCGGTTTCCAAAAATTAAGCAGGCAATACTGACGGCCGATGACAGGTAAGTCACCATTTCTGTCTTGCCAAGGATTCATATCTGGGCTATGATACCCCCCAATCGTCTACTAAAATCAAAGTAAGCTCCAAAGTTGCAACTAGAGTGTTTTATTCAAACTTCGGACTTATCTAATCATACATATTTTGTTCGCGATCAACATACTGGGTCACCCACCATAGACCATGGACCGCTCTGGAGAAACAGACTATATTTCCACTAATTGGATCGATCGCGGGCCTGTGGCTGAGCGCTGGTGCGTATCCCCTGGATTGGGACCGTCCCTGGCAGGTACGTCCATAATTATACATATAGGCATATACCTTCAAGACTGGCGAGTTCAAGAACCTCTTGTCCATTACAGCTAAAATACCTTTCCAGGTGTTCAATATATATATATATATTTAAAAAAAGCACAGCCGTCAACAACTCTATTTCCTACATCCGTTTATTATTATTTAGATTTGGCCTGTCCCGGGAATCTACGGTTCGCTTGTTGGCCACTTGGTAGGGTTAATTGGCACAATGTTCGTAGGCCCTACTCCGAAAGAAACCCGCGCTGAGGCTACCGATCAGACCAAAAAAGCAAAGTAGCTGGGGGATTACCTCTCATCTGCGATGGTGCTAAATAAATGAATATTTCTAATATTTTCTATCCGAGTCTCGTTAGGAATAAAGCCTGGTATAATTGTATTGCATGATAGTTCGGTAAAAGAAACGTTAGTAATAGTCGACCAAACAGTATCCGACTAAGAGACCCGCTGCGTCTGGTAGGTGGTTAGAGCAGAAGATGGAGCTCAGTGAATGAATCAGCGGTTGACTGAGATTTACAAAAGAGCAATGCTAGGCACAGCCGGCAGCCGACGCCTCCTATGCTCAAATTTTGTTGGGAATAGCAAATATAAGAACCAGTGGAAAAATAAAACGACAGAGTATTCCAAAGTATGATTGCAGCACTCATCGATATGCAAAGACCAAGTGCGTTTTTCTTGAAGGAAAGCTAAGACGAGAAAACCCCGCTGCAATTAATGTATCAATGAAACATCTTCGCTTTCGCTCAGCATATGCAAAAATTGAATCCATTGTCCGTATTAGTTACTGAAATTTGAATTTTTTGGTTTTTTGTTTAGGAATGAAAAAGGGAGGGGACACTGAGTGAATGAGCCTCGTTGAGTTGAAGGAATGCAGTTCATAATGCACTGCACTACCCAACCGCATAACTGTGCTATGACGATGTCCGGGGGCTGACCAAAGCACGATGCCTCCGGGAATCCCAAGGGAAACCCATCTCCGACAGCCCCTATATGGTGAATCGAGGCGGCTCCGCCAGCCCTGACCAACAGTTTACCTTTGGCACTTGCTGCCAGAATGTCCGAGGACTTTCCCTAGAACACAAGTGACTGGAGGACCGGTATTATTAGAATACCTCCCTCCCGTTAGTGGTGCTCCAATAGCGGTTCTTCTCGGTGTCCCCAAAGAGAAGAGTTGGTAAACTGCCGTATTTTCATAGGCTGATGAGGCTAATCAGGAGGTAGGGAGAAAAGCCCTTTATATATCAGAGACCAACTATTCCGGCTGGCAGTGCTCCTAATTGTGGGTCTTGATAAAAAATAGTAGGCTTAACCCCTTAACCTAATCTACATCCTACTTACACTATTAAACAAATCGCTATTCTTCAGTGAAAAAAAAATCACCCTTCCAAATGGTTAGCCAAGCTGAAAAAAAATAATCCATAGGATGTGTATAACCTACCAATCATCGCAAAAATACACCCATCCACTGAATGGTGGTCACGTTTCTGTTAAATGTAATACGAACCATGATTGAGTGATATTTAAAAAACGGGTGTGTTGTATACCCATAATAATATCTCTCCCAAATACCCCTGTGTTCCTGAGGCTGCACTTACGTGCCTAGAGGTTTACAAGCAGCACACCATCTCTGTACCCTCCCACTTAAATTCCTAGCAACGGGGAAAATAAGACATCAAGATTGCTTAGTCACAGGGATCGAACGTGATATTTACTGTAGAGAGGTATATTCATACATTATAAGTGAAACGGGGGATAAACTTATGCAGAAATAAGGTCGACGATATGTATATATATATATAGAGAGAGAGAGAGAGCGCGCAGTTAAACGAATATTAGACGGGAAGAGATGAAGGAAAAACGAAAACAAATCACCAAGTCTAGAACTATTTTGAATATGGGTACAGAAACGCGAAAGAAAAGAGATAGTATAGTAGTGGTGGAGGGTAATATGATCAGGAGAAGGGTACGCGAGACACAGAGTACCTCTCTATTGGTCCTCTTGAATATGGCGCACAAGGTCCTGGATAGCCTGGACACTTCCGATGATAAGGCCCACGACGCCCAGAATCAAAATAATGATCGCAAAGAACCGCTCCCACCAGTTCAACACCTTGATCCCGTAGAGCCGCACATAAAATACAATGGGGAAGACGAAGAAGACCATGGTGGTGGACAGGGCCCCGACCAGGTTCAGCACGTCCGAGAAGTAGGGAATAGCAATGGCGATGCCGTACAGCGCCGCCACTATCAAACTCCGGAAGGTGAACCGAATCATGAGCTCCTTGGCCTTGCCCAGGCGGTCAACCGTAATATCCCAACTCGTTTCGAACTCCATAGCCACGGTGGTCAGCATAATGGGCGCGGCCAAGATCACGTGCAGACTAATGAGGATCAGGGCGATGGTCTTGGGGACGCCGTTGGGCAGGTTCGATAGAACGGGGGACATGGTGGTATTGCCCCAGATGGCGTAGCTGCAGACGGACATGATTAGGTACAGCACCGTGATGCTGAACATACTGACGGCCAGCACTTTGGTCCAGTCGCGGGGGTTCTTCATGGAGGCCTCGACGTGGGGGTACACGACGGTACCCGAAAAGGCGAAACTAATCGACGCAATAGCGGAGGGTAGCGATGTGATCGTGAGGGCGGCGTAGGTGATGGTGTTGGAGGCGTGGATCGAGGACAGCTCGACAAACCCCACCACCACGGTGATGATCACGACGACCACGGTAGCCACATAACCGAACAGGGCCAGCACTGCTACTTCCCGCATGGATTTCATCACCACGAAAGGGGCCCACATGACCAGGGCCACAATCAGTTTCCAGACCTTCGCATTGACATTCACGTCCACCTGCCGGAACAGCCCGTCGATGTTATCACCGGCCAGGATAATATAAATGCAGATGGCGCCGAGGATGTAGAGGTAGTGGAAAAACAGCGTCACGTAGAGCCCCGGTTTACCGAAAGCGGCTTCCCCAATCTCCGGGAAACTGCTGAGGCGCCGGTCGGGCTTGTAGTACAGGCAGCGGATAAGGATCGTACCGGAATAGACGCCGATGAAACCGGAGAGCAAAATGAGAATCACTGACACCCAGCCGCCTTCGCTGAGGGCGTAGGGTAGTTGCAGCACACCGGTACCCGCCACAACACAGACCACGTTCATAAAGGCCGACCAGTTCGACGCGTTGCGGTGCAGGGTTTCCTCGGTGATCGCTTGGTCGATGGAGGCCTCCTCGGCTTTGGTGTCCGATAGGTTGTCACCACCACCATCCACCGAGTGGAGGGACTTGGCGTCGCTGGCCGCGAAATAGCCGGTGTCTTCCTCACCCTTGGTGTAGCTGGGAACAGGGCTGAGCATGGTGAATTATGGGCAAGATACGGGAGTAATACCGATCTAAGAGGCGAAAATGATATAGGAGTATCTAAAAGTATAAATGAAGCATCAACCAAAAAAAAACACACTTAGGATCACTTATAATTATAGTAAGAGTAATTGTAATGATAATAACAATAAAAATGATAAAAATACCGAAAGGAGATTGGCAAACAGGTACGAATAACTAACACTGCAACGGAGGGGCAACACTTGGACAGTAAAACGCCGCGGGCTATATACCTTTATATATAAGTGTATTTGTGAGCGAGGGGAGGGGAGGGGAGTGATATTATTTGGGGAAGTCGAAGTCGCCCTTGTTGTAATTCTCGGGGTTCGGTGACTGGCTGGGAGAACAGGGGGGGGGGAGTGGGGTACAATAACACACCACCCACAAAGGTCTAATACAGCTCGCAAAGCGTTTGGAGGAGACAAGGAGACTGGGGTAGCCTACTGTATTGTAATAGGAGCGTGTGCGCGTGAGAAGGATATATCCCCTTATAGTATTTGTCAGTAGAAGGGGAACACCGCATGGGCGGGCTGACAACTCCCGTAGTTTCGTTGGTGGAACGGAATATAGACGAGGTGCGCGATTTGTGGCGTTTGTTTACGGACCAGTAGCCTATAAGATGTTGCCATGATTGGTTGGGTATCATGCCGAGGGGTTAGAACGGGGCCAGGGCATTGGTCAAAATGGAACATTGGTTAGTTTGGTGCTGATCATTGGTAAGGTGTTTTCCATTATCGAATACACCATAAACGGCAGTCGCCAGCCACATTACTTTGCGCATGTGTCCTGGGAAGGAGAGGAGGTTAAGCTCAATGGTTTAATTGGTAGCCCGGTAGGGTAGAGGGAATCATCAATTCGCCCCTCTCTAGCAAATGAAAGGAGTGAGTGGGCGTGTAGTAGAATAAAATAATATAGCGCAGCCACTAGTCTCTGCAAAGGCCCTGTGTATGGAAATGGAGGTGAAGGGGGGGGGAGTCGTTGGCAAATCGATTTGCCGCCCGCACAACTCCTATTTATCAAGGGCCACCTGATCAAACTGAATAATACTGGCTTAACCAGAAAAAGCATCATGGGAACAGCGTAAATTGGAACAACCTAAATACAACCAGGCGCCATGCCGTTCAGTCAGTCAGTCTCGGTCACAGAGTTGTCACAGGCCAACTGCCTCCGACGCCGCTGGGGTATAGCAGCTTACTACACCCACCAAAGGGGGAGGAGAGGAATCCTGGGTAATTGTAGTATAACAGAAAAATCCCCCTCTGACCCCTTCTTATCTCTGGGGCGGTGATCTGCAGGTATTCTGTGGCCAGTGGGGCTGAGTCAAATAGATAGGGATTACTTACTGGTTCGAATACGAGTTTATCAGGTAGAAGGGCGGCAATGATGTTTCGGGGAGGCTAAAACAGAGGTTGCGGTTCGTCTGGAGAATAGGCGGATTCAGGGGAGTATAGTGGGGAAATCGAACAGGTATACCAAGCCTTTAGTCGACTAGGTTAAAAATATATAGTATTGGATATTCAAAGAGTGGATGTCAGCAGTATTTAAAGAGTATAAAGAGAGGGTGGACCATCCACCCAGGCATAGGGTCCGAACAGCCCCTGAGGCCTTTTACACGCGTGTGCGGCGACTATTCACGGGGACAGATTTGTAGGGGTAAGCCATGCCTACTCCACTCCACTTCACCATTCCGCTACTATACAGTATCCAGTAGGCCCGACACCTCCATATCTCCACTTGATAGCCTCATTTACACACCATCATGCTCCATCTGTTCCCAACAATTTAATTCCGTAATCATTCCCGATGGTTCAATTAGAGTAGGGCGGAGGAGTATGACTATGTATCCCTTGGCGTATGTTCGTAACTGGAGTAAGGGAAGAGCGCCATTAAAATATCCTAAGTTTGGTAGTTACCTAATATGTCCCTCTAAAACAGGCCGCAAACGAAATGTTGACGAGTGATTGAGTAAGTAAATTAATGGTGGTAGCCTAGTTCCCAGAGCCCACTCGATTATTTTGATGAATGGCCGTAGTCGTGGGTGGCTGCAAGTGGTGTAAGGATGACGTGTGGATTGAGCGCCTCGACTGTAAAAAATGAACGACGGGTCAAGAAACCCGAAACTTATGATAATCACAAACTCGGCTACAGCGACCGCACTTTTAACGGTAAAAGTGGTGAGTAGGTCCGATGAATAAAATGTAAATCAGCGGCGTAATAGGGCTGGGTCAAGGTTGATAGACCCAGACATTAGGAAGCAGACCGGTCTAGTCAAATAATTAATGTTTAGACCCGGCGGTGTTCGATTTTTGGGATTGAGCCTTAGCGAAAGTATTCCTGGGAGTAATTGGGAGAAGGAATTCGTTACTTAGGTGCATATTACTGACCGGCTGGTTTGGCCTTGGTCATACCGTGTGTACACTGATGGCCGGAGAGAAGGTGGATGCAGGAGAAGGTAGGTGGGGTGGGGTATATTCCACCCCCCCCCCACCTAGCTGAAATAGGGTGAGCAGCATAAAGAGAGTACTCAGCAGGTTTGGCATATGTTTTGAGATCTTGTCATTCACAGTGGTGGGGCGGGAGTTTGGAGGAGAGGCGAAACAGCCTACCGCGTCCTTGAGGCAGTATGGCTGGGACGCACATGGTCATATCCGGATTATCACGTTTTTCATATGAGATTGGGAACCGGTTATTACTTCATTAATGGAATCGCGTGGTTCTTTTATTCGATCCAAATTATTATTTCATTTAAAGTGCCCGTAAACTCTAAAATGAATGGGCCATAATGTATCACAAGGTCTGCCATGGATGGCGATATGAACCCACTTCCAATATGAGCGTGGATAGTAAGAGATGCCGTTGTTTAAAGTGGGTAGACTTGATTTCGTGATCGTAGCCAAGACCTAGGGGCATAGTAGTATAATGTCACACCAGTCTTCCCATATTACAAGACCTAACCGCCACTCTCTCCTTTCGATTGAATCATAGGCGCGTTGACATCATTTGCTGCTATCTGAAGATTACGCCGCGGGACAGCACAACAACCAGCGACCCGGTACATCTATTGCCCACAATCAACCCGGTATAGGCAATATACGGGCAGCATGTAGCAGCGGACGAAGGAGGCTGGTGGGCCGGCCTCGCATGCCAACCGGCTACATAAAGTGGTACCATGTGTCTCTCCCTCCGATGCCACTCCAGGGGGATCAGA
Organism: Dimargaris cristalligena; assembly: GCA_027576995.1. Lineage (NCBI taxonomy): Eukaryota > Fungi > Kickxellomycota > Dimargaritomycetes > Dimargaritales > Dimargaritaceae > Dimargaris > Dimargaris cristalligena. Next base: position 8,454 of record JANBQC010000166.1, read on the forward strand.
GGGTACCAATGGTCTGCCTGTGGACCATCGACGATTGACATTTTACAATCAGCTTGCTAATGATTCTGCTTATACTATTAATATATTTCGCGATATACAAAAAAAAATATCTCTAAAAGGCGATTCATAAGCGATATACTGGATGTTAGGGGTTGCTGGATAATATTCTCCAAATATCGTGGCGGCATAACATACCTTGATACCATTCGAAGGTGATTTGAAAATAGCAACGGTGGATTCCCTGGATAACCTGCCTGCTCCAAAACCACCCAATCTACAGAAAACCCGAAGGTAGAGGGCCAAGTTGACTAAAATCTAAGGTTATTTTAATGGGTGATTAGACGAGGCATAGAACTGGGTCGATTTAGGAAAGGCCAGGGGAAACAATGCAGGGTCCGGTGGTTTTGCGCGTAGGGGTGGGTGGTATAAAAGGGCCCGTGTCAAATCCCATGGCAGGGGTGTGTTATTCCACAACCATTGTCGAGATTACCCTTGAGCCAGTTGATTGTGAACGTTGGGGCCCGTAATTAACTACCCGTATAGGGTTGTGGCTGCATCATATTCCTTTCAGGTAAACCGGCCATTCGCCATACATACCCCAGTCCCCACAATTTACGACCTCGTGGTGGGGGGGTTTTTTTTCACGTTCTCTAGGTATTAAACTGCTACTCTACAGTTGGATTTATCCATGCACTCGGTCAGGGGAATAGACGGAACCAAGACATGGAGTGGCTGCCCGGCAACATTTCCGGTTTCTATTTTAATAAAACCCCGGTTTGAAATTATAACAGGAGCGGAGGGGATTTGCTATCCGATAAACACAAGGGGATTGGTTGGAGGAGGGGCTTGCTTCCGGCGCCGAAGCAGCACGGGGGCTGCGATAAATAGCATCGATTGAATAGACCAGGCGGCCCTATGATTTTATTTGCCAATTTTGTTATCTACCTCATACTTCCCAGAACCCATGACAGAACTACAGAATACGTTATATAATGGCGGTACATTATTATATTCTTACTTTACCACTTCCTTTCTACCCCGAGCCATGTGGTGATAAGGTCAAAATGGCGTGGTTAAGCCACTGTACCGTTGTTTGCAGATTTGTACGTTGCTGGACATTTACTATTAATAACCGATTGCTAGTGACCGGATATCATTATTCATGATGCAGAGCGACTTCTGCGGCAATATATATGGTAATGCTATACTCGTTATCGACCTAGTTAACCAACTCAACGAGGTGGGGGGGGTATATGCAGTCGACTCAATGGTTAGTTGAAATAGTAATAGTCGGGCTCCACTCAGTCAGAACAATCGCGATTAATAAAGCTTGCAATTGAATGGTCAAGGTCGTTTTTGAATCCACCATTCATGTTTTTTCCCAATTAGCTCTCCCTCCGCGTCGGTCGATGACGCGGCCGACCCAAAACACCCCGCGTCCGGAATTATTACCTCGGTGGTGACCGGGGTACTCATAGGCAGCCAATGTGAGTTTTGCTACGAAATACGCTGATTAATTTTACCCGTTTATAGCGGACGGATCCACTAATGGACAGGCTCAAGCTGGGCAACCAGGATGTTTACTGGATGGTTTGGTAATGTGAGGGGTAATGTGACTGGGCGGATAATATCAGCTAAATAGAGTGGGTGGCAACATTCAACGCCTTTTAAATAGAGGGTCATAAATGAAATATCAGTGTAAAAATAGGCGGGCAATATAATACTGACCAGTTGGTCATACGTGGATCTCATCCAACAGATCTTTGGTGATACAGCCAGATTGACCCTTTCCCATATGGAGGAGGTGCACTATCCTACACAATTTTCTTGAGCCACGCCCCCGGAATTTGCACCGGTCAGCTTCATTTAGCCAAAAGCGAGTGTTGAGTAATAGTGGACATGCTGTGGGAGATACTTATATAGTGATGTCACTTGTGATCCGTAGCGCGCTGAAGTGAAGCACTGATGATATCAGCGGAGGGTTGGTTCAAAAATCAATTGTCTTCGGTGTGGTTAGATCCAAAGGAGCAGTCAAGTCACATTGCTTCATTTGGTCATTGATTAAGTAGAGCGTGGTCGATTACATTTATTGGTATAATATAAAATTAAAGTCCCCAACAGTAACGGTGTGGCAAAGCAGCCTATTCTGGCCACTAACCCCACACGGTTGGATAGAGTAAATTAGCTTATGGCCGGTCGGTAATGATGGTATAGTGTATGTATATTGCTAGTGAGTCGGCGTGGGAGGGAAAATTAAACAATTTGGGGATTCGTTTTATGAGAGAGTTGCGGAGAGGGGGGTGGGCTTATTTCATACGCTCAAAGGCATTGATGACCATGTAACGGGAGAAGAAGATGTAAAGA
>JANBQC010000166.1:10914-48636 GCA_027576995.1 Dimargaris cristalligena
GGGTTTGGCGTTGGGATTGGCGGGAATGTACTCGGGTTGGAGCTGGGGCGGGTAGAAAAGGAGGGCCACATAGGTACAACCGGACAGGAAGCCCAGGATGCCGGCCACGACGGCTATGATGCCCAGTATCATGGTGTATAATCGCTGGAGAAGGACTAGGGGAAGGAATGAAGAGTAAGCTTAGCTGAGACGAAAGCAAAACAAAGTCGGTAGGGTTTGGAATGGAGGGAGTGCGAGGGGGGCCTATTAGAGAGGACGTAAAAGGCGGGGGATATCAGGAGAAACCTCACCTAAGTCCTGCAGTAATCAGTACCATAAGAATGACGCAGGGCTTGCTAGAGGGAGGAGTGCGGTGGCTTTTACACAGGTGGTGTTGCGGGTCACACAAGCCGCGTATTGAGCGAGAGTTAAACATCGCAGTAGTAGTAGTCGGTCGCTTATCTAATTACCCTCCTTCCCCAGCGGAGTTTACAGTCCCCGTTGTTCAAGAACCGCTTAGGGTTAGGGTGTTTCCCTAATCCTGGTTTAGTTAGTGCCATTAAAGATGCATCAAACTGGACTGGACCGGTTATGCATTGCACTATTCGCATCGAGGCTACATGTATTTATTAATAGGAAAAGGCGGGATAAGGAATGCTAAAAGCACGGAGGCGAGAGGCAATGGATAAGACATAGTAAGTAACAGCCAAGGGGTGGTAAAAACACAAAGAGGCCCGCGCGATACGACAAGTGGGACGCGGCGGCTGTGCTGGCGGTGGTCTACGGGGAGAAACGAACCCCATTGATAAGGCCAGGTAGTGTTTTCCTCGGCCTTTCTTCCCTCCTCCAAGGCTCCGTTCGCAGCCTCTTTCCGCACTGAAGAGACATACACCCCCACCTTCTTCTTCTCCTTCTCTCTAAAGCATCTTTTAATCGATCTCCTAGGACATGGTCTAATCCTCCTCCATGGACTCGTTGTTCTGGCCCTCCTCGACCAGCTTCTGACCGGAGGCGGCTTCGGCGAGCTGCTTCTGGGCGGCCAGTTTGTTTTGTACGGCGGACATGGCGGCCTTGGCGGTTTCGGTGTAAGCGCCGACGAGCTGGATGTTGGTCTGGACCTCGCGGATATTTTCGGAGCGGTCCTTCTCCTTGTTGCCCTCCATACGGGTCTGGAAGAAGGCGCCTTCGCGCTTGGCCCGGATCTGCTGGATGCGCTGCATGGCCTTGAGGGTGGTGGCCATAAGGTCCCGGTCGTACCGCACGGGGATGTTGCGCCGCTTTTCGAACTCGAGGGACTGGTCAATGGTCATTTCCTTGCCAGACGACTTGCGGAAGGCCTTGGTCCAGCGCAGCTTGCGAGGAGCCCGCTTCATCTTGAAGTTGCGGTGGCATTTGGACCGACAAAACCGGAAAATCTGGCAGGGGTGTGTGTGTATCATCGTGGCCCATAGGGGTAGAGGCAAATAGAGATGGTGTGGTTAGAGGACCGGCGTAGGCAGGGCTAGGAAAGACTAGGGTTAAAATAATAACCACTGCGTTGGCCGGCTTAAAGGCCGGGACAAGACCCATATTGGTTTTATATTATCTTACCTTGCTGTCATTCCGGACAAAGGCGGTACCGTGGCCGGGGTAGACGGTCGACGAGCAAAAGTAACACTTTTCTAATCTCATGGTGTATAATAGGCGGAATTAGCCGAGGAGGTTGCCGAGTGTATAGAGAACAGGTCGGGAGTAGAATACAGGCAGCTACAGCAATGCAATAAAGAACGCCTTTCCTATACAACTAATATGGGTTAAGCTGAGAAAATGGGGAAGAATCGGAACAATGAGGGAAGGCCAAAGGAGAACTGTAGCGGATTCAACAAAACTTCTATGGCTTTTTCGACCAGTATAGTAATAATTATGGCCTGCGCTGTCCCAGGCAAAAGTGGTGGTGCTGAAGAAAAAAAAACTATTGACACTTGTTAGTATGGCATAGTATTGTCCTCTCTCTCTCTCTCTCTCTCCCTCTCCCTCTCCCTCTCCCTCTCTCTCTCTTTATCATCGCTTTACACTAGCTATGGTAGAGTAAGATGATTCCCCGCTTTGAACCCCATTTTTTTCACCTATTCAAATCTTATTAGGTGAAAAGCCCCTTCTGGCTGGGGGACTCGGCTAAGCATGGAAGGGAAGTTACATGACCCATTATGACCACGTGATCCACCACCGCCCACTGTTCTTATTAGATTAATCAATTGCAGGGATAAATAGTCAGCTAATAATGGAAAAGGAGGGAGGGTTAAGATAAATATACCTCGCCTGCTACTTTTACATTTCCCTTGCCTAACTCAAGCTATTGAGCGGGCTATACTTGAAGGATTCTTTCCGGACGGCCCAGTAACCGGACCCCAAGATATCACCCCTTGTTTAGGGGCGTCAAAACCCCGAAATTCAAATTATACTGACCCAGTGGTTCAGTGAATATGGCAAAAGGCCAAATGGGGGGGGGTATGAGAAACTTGCCACACCTAAGCATTAATACTCACCGCTCTTACGCCGCACACCCCAGTTCACGAAAACACATAAAAAATCACCTTGGTCGTTTAGACCGACTATAACCCCGCCCGGTTTTTAAGCGCTGGCTCCGATTTCGGGCCGTTGATTTTACCAATCGCCCTTAATGAATGTCCATGCGACGACTACATCGCCTGGTTAGCTCTAGGGTTATAATTAGATCCCCGTTGGCATTGTTAATAGTAGGGTACCTTAATCACTGGACTTCAGGCGGCAGGGGTGCTCCACATTTAGAAAGCGGAGCCGTGGCCTGCACCAGATCCCCCCTGTGGCTGCCCATCAAATCCGGACTGCTTCTTGCTCCTTAGTGTGATAAAATGCACATGGGGGTAACTTGGCCTAGGAACTAAGAGGTTCCTAAGCCCCAATTGTCGGGAGCTCCTTAACCAGAGCAGTCAGGCTGGCCCCAGTGTAACGGCGGGCATTGTTTCTGCTTCCTAAATCTCCTGACCTGAGCCTCATTGCCCCTTTGGGAGGCTGGCCATCGTAACGACTACCCTCGTCCGCTCGCATTAGCCATCGTAGAAGCGTCGAGCCAAGAGTGGAAGAATGTTCACAATTCCCCTCATTTAACTGTCCAGTATCTAACAACTATCTTATTGACTAACTAACATTAGCCGGCCCTTTGGTATTGGATATTGTGTGCCCTTTCCTCCCTACCAGGTAGCGGCGGGCCTTCTGTACCATACTACTGCCCATTCCACAGTTTCAATACTATCCCATCCGCCCGCTTACCCTTCCTTCTCCACCTCGCTCGATTCCCCTCCCCTTCCCGCTTGATTAGCGGGGTAAGTCATCCGCCACAATGGAGCCGCCTCGCTTCGCTCCCAGCCGCTCCCGCCCCAAAACACCCACCAGTCCCAACCGCATATTGTCGTCGCCCTCTAGTTCGACTGCCCTGAACCCCGGCCCCAGCAAACTCCAAGCTGGTCAGCCACCGAGCCCGACCAACTCATCGTCGACACCGCCCCCTTCTTCGCCTCCACCACCCCCACCGCCTCCACCCCCTCCGTCCTCACTAGCCCACCCCCCTCCGAAATCCTCGGATAGGAAACCACCGAGCCGCTCGCTCCATTCTCCGGCCCCTGTTCCAGGGAGCGGCTCGCTTCGACCGCCGCATTGCCATGGGCCACCCCCACCGTCCGTGTACAGCCGGTCCATGAGCTTCACCGCGATTCCTCCCCCAAACGCTGGAACTGGTCCGAATAAGAGTCACTATAACCCGGCCTACCGCCCCGCTCACCCCCCGCCCATCACCACGAACCCCAATGCCAACAAGTCGTCCATTCAGGTGGCTAATCCCCCGAGCAGTGGTCCGAATGGTCACCATTCCCCTGCTCTAGGCTATGGCTTGCCAGCTCCCCATTCGCCGTATATGCATCCCCAGGCTAACCATTCCACCTCGAGTGCCGGCATGTACCACCCCAACGCGAGCTCATCCGCCATCTCCGCGGCAATGGCCGCCTCGGGGGCGCTTTACAGCTCGAGTGCGACGACTCCGACCCCGGGGGGTATGGGTTCCAACTTCAACTACCCCGCCCCAGGTTCTTCAGTAGGCTCCGCCCACAGCCCCCTGGTCGGCCACCACGCCGTTCCCCAGAGCCGGGTCCCTTCGCTTATGAGTCCACGCACTCCGTCGTCACCCTTTTCGAGTCGCTCGGGCTCCTTTGCCCCGTCCTCCGCCGGCCCTCCTCCGTCCCCCCACCCTTTACTGCGGCTGGCCTCCAATACCCAGCTGCAGCAGCACCAGCTCCAACAGCAACAGCATGGATCACACCCCCACTTGTACTCGCACCACCCCCACTCCCATTCCCATCTACACCACCATCCGTCCCACCCGGAGCCCCCCCTGGATCGACTGGCCGGCTCACCCGGCGGGATTTCCTCCCCGTTTCCTGCGGCCGGTTTGATGGCCACTTCCGTCTCGATGTATTCCATGGGGTCGGCTAGCAGTCCCTCCCTCAATATGGCCGGCCTTGCCTCCCCCTTCGCCAATGCCCATGGCCCCGTCCCTAGTAGCCCCTTTTCCCCCTATCTCCCCCATTTTATGGTAAGCTCGCCGTCCATTAGTCGCTCCCTTACGATGGTGGATGCCAAGAGTATGAGCCGGGAAGCCTCCACCCACATCAACGAAAAAGCCCACGCCGATGATCCTTGGTCCATGTTATCTGCCCAAGTGCTTCCCCTGTTCAACGGCGATGAACCAGCCCGTAAAATCGAAGAGCTAAGCCAGCTGACCGTGGCCTGTCTCAAATCAGGGAAAACCAGCACGACCATGATCCCGGATATCCAAGAGCTCTTGGCTACCGGCACATTAACCATCCTGGGTAAATTACAAAGCGCATCCGACGAGAAACTGATGCAGAAATTGGGGGAAATCTGGAATACCTTCGCCGCCATGACTCTACCCCGGTTGGAGGGAATTTTCCAATCTCTCCAATTTCTGACCGGCGACTCCCATAGCTCACATACCCACTCCTCGCAACCACCATTCCCATCCTCGGCACCATCCGCCCCTAATTCATCATCAAGAACGGCTGCGCCAGCGGCTACCTCGTTTGCCCATTATCTCCCCCATTACAGCATCCGGCGGGATTGTATGCTGTGTTTACGGGACCTTGCTATTCTGCCTAACTACGGCCGTATCGAAGCGGTACTGGCCCATATTCTCGCCGATCCCAACCAGCTGCTCAAAGTCACCCAGTATATTCCCCGGATTTTCCAAATGCTCGCCATGTTGAGTTTTCTGCACACCAATGACGAAGGCCAGGTCTTGATTGACCGGATATGGGATCAGGTACGCCTTTTATTTCTCAACTTGCAGGAGCCCGAGTAAGTCACTGATAAATTAGTAAAACACCGACTGGCCAGGGCCTCTCTAATCCAATTACCCCTCTCCTTTTTATTCTCATTCTGCTTCCCAACGTGGCTGGTACGTGGGATGCGAATTCTCTGTAAACGATGGGCTGTGTATTTCTCATCCGAATTCGACATATATAATTTTTACTTTTTCTTTTTCGAGTCGACACCCCAGTTGAGCTTGTGTGTTTAAGTCATGTCCATGCACTGCGTGTTATTTTTTATATTTGGCATACAACTATTTAACGAACTATAAGAATGCAAGCCGAGCGCTGTTGCATTCCTTAGCGTTACCTTGGGGATGGTCAAAGTATAGCACTTACAAGCTTTTCAACGCCAAAGGGCATCGCTGCAAAATTAGGCCTTCTCAGAGAGACATCTGGCAAATCCCCGTAAAAATGAAAATTGTTAATCAGTTAAAATTGTAATTCCTGGCCAATAACTAAAAACCTAAATAGGGTCCGGATTTATGGGTTAGCGGTGAAATCATTTAGGTTATTAAGAAGCCAAAACACTAGCTATGCTTTGAAGGGCTATTTATTTGGATATAAATGTATATCACAGCAAAGTAGAAATCATCATAGAAACAGGGGGTCATCTGGATAACTAGGACCAGACCAATACATCCATTAAATTCTTTGGCAAATGTAACGAAGTAATGCGCTACGGCTGTGGCTCCCGAGCATTTGGACTGGCGTATATCAGTCATATATATGGGTAGAGTTTCGTTAATCAATGTTTGGGAAATACAACGGACATAAAATAATTAGAAAAATGTTTGTTAAAAGTATGTTAAATATTGACTTTGATCCGTTCGGGGTGGGCGCGAATATGTAGATTAGGGGCCATTAAAATACATAGTGGTACGATGGGGATTGGTATAAGTAACGGCACTCTGAACTTACCATTAGACTGGGAAGACATAATCAACGCCTTGAGTTGGTTACAGACATGGGGCTCCGCAATTCGGTTCTCCGCTTGCTCCAGTTCAAGGATCAACGCACTTTGAATATACATGACCATGGTCTCTATAGAATTGATGATGTAATTAAATTGGTATATATATATATATATATAGGTATTGTTCCCATTAATTGGTCTGAATTTATCCCTAACCCTATGCTCTTAGACTATACAGCAGAGGCGAGCTGGCGAATACTATCCACCAAATATTAACTTACCGGGTAGGTTAAGCTGGGGATTGGCAATGATAGCTTGCAGTGACTGCCGTATGAATTGACTAACGAGTACAAAACACTGCTGCTGAACCGAGAGTTCAGCCAGCGTCGGGTTCTCAGAAGCCACCGTTGGTGCCGTGGGTCCCGCTGAAGTGGATTCGGAAAAGCCGACTTTACGGTTGAGCTCATCGAGCCAGTCCGGGGTTCCCGCCGAGCTATCACTGGAATTCCGGGACTCGTTAGCGAACATGGCCCGGAGTTCGGGGTGGTGCTATGTTACGTTAATCGGGGCAATCAATTTGTAAAAATAAAAATTGAAGGAATCAGGCGAAAAATAATAGGGCAGTGGTTAGATAATAGGTAAATATAATTGTCCAGGTTATAGCCCCAAACACCAAAACTGGTCGTCTCACAACCAAATCATTTCAAGGCCCTTTAAACGCATATGGTAAGGTGGGGGTGGTGGACGGGAGGATACCAAGTATACTTTACCTTCCAGGATTCTGCTTCGCGCACCTGGGCCTGCCATTGCCGGAATTTAATTCGGAACTCTTCATTCGAGCCTCCCAGTAGGGCCGCCAACAAATCATGATGCAGGTGTAACGACGCCAAGGCGGCGGAATAGTTTTCCACCCGTGCATAGCCGATGCTCGCTGCGGTTAGTGCCGTAATAAGCACCAGGCGGAAACGGACTATAGCGTAGGGCCAAATACTGGGGGACGCCAAGTTGGGACTAAGGGGGTTGTTGTGGGTATTCGACGAAGCAGCCCTAGCTAATTGACCAGTACTACACGAGAAAAGACGGCCGGTGCTGTCAGGGGCACACGCCAGAGTGGTGGCCATCTGGTCGACTAGGAGGGGTAGGGTGCGTCCCAGTTCGGTCAACCGGAGTGCTAATGCACTCGGTGTAGCTTTCGTCAGTAAGCTCTGGAAATCACGCACACTGTTGAATTCCAGTGTGTCATACAAACGGGCCAGGTGGAAGGGTGATTGTTGGGCATCCATTGTCGAAGGTCGCAGAGTGCCGTCAGAGGACGGCTGTTGGGTTGGACGATGTAACCGTAGCAAGGTGGCCAACGCAGTGGCACCCCGCCGATCGAGCCACCACAATACACTATCCAATATAGTGCTTTGGCATACTTGCACCATCGATTTATCAATGCCTGGCTGACTGGGTTCCGATGGCGGTGTTTCAAAAGGAACGGTCATTAGGCTAACCACGTGTTCCAGGTCGTCCAGCAAAAGTTGGCTCGTTTCAATGGCACCATCAGCATGGCTTCGACAGATATAGTCCAGGAATTGCCGGACCAGATCCTGGTGGTAAATACCGAGAAGGGTTTGGAACCGGTCCAAGAGTTGAGTTAGTTCACTGGAGACGACCGGAGGCGAATCGGGCTCTGCTTTAGCGGACAGGTCATTTCCTAACTCTGCCATACAGGTAGAGGATATTGCCTTCCGGCTAGCTTGTGGGGGATCCCAGCCCCAGTCCCCGTAATCAAATGTGCCCGTTGCCAGTTGATCGGCCGTGGAACTAGTGGATCCTTGCCAAGTAGAGGCATAGCCCGAACTTGCTGATGCGGGGGCCTTGGTGCTGCTGTCTAAGGCGTCAAAGTACTGCCCCCGCCGTTGTTGTACCCACTGCCAAACAGCCCAACCTACCCAGGGCAGTCCCACCCGCTGGTAGTGACAAAGGCACCGTAGGGCTAACGAAGCAAACACGGTGGGTTGTATCAATGGTGATTTGGATGTGGACTGTCTGAATAACGGGGTCGGATGCCCACGGGCCTTCAATCGATCCACGGTATCCACAAACAGTAACAGCTCCGGATCAAACTTGGGCGACAAGCTGGGTTCGGCCTGCGCATTGGTAGTGGAGGGGTCGTCGGAACGCCGGCTCCAGAGTTCCACTAGGGCCGGGACCCACACCGACGGCGGGTCGCCCACCAACTGACGCAAGAGCAGGACCTGCCACAAATCGGCCCGTTTCTCCGCGGCCGGCAGCAGTTCACCGCACACTAGGTGGGTCAGGACGGGGCCTTGGTCACTCGCTTCGTAGGTTCGGCACAGCGCCACGGCCAAGGCGGGGTCGTGCAACTGACGTAGACATACGTTCACGGCATCCGCCAGCCGATCCGCCAGCAGGAAGAAAGCGGCCGCGAGTTCGAAGCGCTGTTTACCCAGGAGGACGAACGCATTCTTATTGGCCGCCGTCCGCCAGCGCGGTTCGGCAAAGTCGTGATTCAAAAATTTCATCATGGCGGCTTGCTCCGGGTGGCCGTGGCTGGTCTTCCACAAAGCCAGCAGGACCGTTTTCCGGCGCAGCGCCAGATAAAACAGCATACTGGCCAGGGGGTTCCGCTGGGCATGGAGGTACTGCTGTTGTGCGATCACTTCTAGGAGGCTGCGCACCGCCCCGGGGGTCGGGAGCCAGAATATGGCCCCGGCCCGGCGGGCATCCTGCCACAGGAGGCGGTCGCCGTTCCACTGCCGGATGGTGGCTAACAGACCATCCTGGGATTCGCTCAGTCGGCCCCAGGCACATAGGCGGGGGTCCGCCTGATGTATACCAATTTGGTCCTTGGCGATCCGATAACTAGCGGCATCCCGGCTGGTCAAATCGTAGGGGGACTGGGTGGCCGCGTAAAAAAGGCGAAGCCTCAGCAAAAAGTGTTGACCGGCATTGTCAATCGGAATCGAGACCCGTTGGACATCGATCACGGCGGTTGCGACACTAAGCAGCGTATTCGTATCATCGGTGGATAGTCCGGGTAGGCGTTGGGTTTTGGCAAATTTCTGGAACCACTGGAGGTCCTGTTCCGTCAGCAGTCGGTCAGTCGCCTCGTCCCTCGAAGATCTATTCGTTGCGGACCCCCAGTCTTGGCTCAGCAGTCCGGACGTGCCGTTACCCGACGGGTGGTCATCATGGTCGTCAAAAAGGCCGGCGTAGTTCGATCGGCTCGCCAAGGTGGTGGTTGAACGTAGGCCATTGGATGGGGCCTGTCTTCCTTTATCCTGTGGGGAACTGGAGGGCTTCCACACGGGGAAATGGGCCGCGAGGGGTAGGGGGAGAAGAGCCGGGGCGGTCTGGTTGGGGTCTAAAGTACCTTCCTCCCGGAGGGTACTAATAATATGGCCCATGATCCGGGATACCCGGTCGGTCCGCTGTTCCCAGAGGACTAGGCCCTGAAGAGCCTCCGGGTGGTACGGGGGTTGTGTCATGGTGGGTCCTTCCGTCCCTGTGGGGTAAGCGATTTCCAATACCGTGCCCGGAGGGTCGGCCCCCATCCCTTCGGATGCAGGAGCAAATGTCAGCGCAACGGAGGCATCCACCAGGATGGTGCAGTGTCCGAAACTGTAAACCAAAGCCCCCGTGGGTAGCCACGCGAGGCACTGGATAGGGTCATACAGGGGAGACGCGGGAACCAAGTTAGGTCCCGGGACCATGTCCCGAATGGGCTGCCATCCCGCGACACCCGCTAGGTTCCGGGCCAGAATAACGATGCGGGTGGCAGTGGCGTAGGCTAGGTAGGGCCAGCCGAGTGGATCGCTATACCAAGCCAGATCCACGATGGGTTCGTTGGTAGGGCACTGATACACCAGGGTATCGGTGGAAGGCAAATCGGCCGAATCCTCAACCAGTTGGGGGGCCAGCTGGGTATCGTAAATACGTAACTCCGTCCGGGAGGTCCCCCCGGCACCGGGTGGTCGGACCACCCCCGCCACTAATCCGTCGGCCGTAGCACTTAGTTGGTCCGTGGTTAAATGGGGCTCGATGCTCACCTGGTACAGGGGAGCAACGGCATGTGGTTCCGAGTCATCAACGGAACTAACCGGTTTCGGAGGGGATGTATCCCAAAATGAGAGGTCCCCGGTGGTACTCTGGTACGTCACCAAAGAAGGCGCCTTCGGTGAGCCGACGGGAAGGTAGCCGGAATGGCTGACATATTCCGCGGCCGAGACGGGGTTGTCAAGGGTACCTGTAGCGGTCACCGAGATCCGGGGAAGGGGTTGGGGTTGACAGCTGGTCAATATAAAGGTGTCGGACGAGTCGCTAGCGCCCCACTGGGGAATGGTACAGACACAGTCGGCATCCTTGAGCCAATTTCGGTAAGCATCAGGTCGTAACTGTAGATTGATCCAATAGGGGTCGTTCGGGCGATTCGAGTTGGATACCACCTCCAGAGTCATCAGGTCCACGGGATTCGCGTATTTCGCATCATTTAATTCTCCGATTTTGGTCGGAGGGCTAATGGGAGCGGGGCGGATGGCCCAGAGCGCCGACGGGTTAGCGCGGTCCCCCAGCGGTAGTAATCGGGTCAGACTATCCGACCATACCAGTTGGAAAAGGGGCTGGCCGACTATCGGTGCGGTGGCGTCGGCTATGGAGTCTACCGCATGGTTCCAATGGTGGAGGTCCAAATACAGGAATAGAATGCAGCCGCACTGCACAATAAAGCCACTGCCATTGGAGAGCCAGTAAGCGTCGCAGGGGGACACCCGGCTCTCTAGTCCAGTAACGGTTTCGGGGACCAACCCCGTAGCCACCTTAGTCCAATCATTCCCGGCCGTACTGGGGGCGGGGTACATTATGGTCCAAGCCATCCGGGTGGGACTACCGTTACAGACACCAGTATGATTTGCGGTCAACGAGCGGGGGCGAGTCGGGGTAGGGCGGGCCGTCAGGATCAATATCGTGACATTCGGTTCCGGGCCGGTGGATCCGGGGGCCGCATCACCTGGCTGGGATGGAGCCGGCCGTAATTTGACAACCGGCCAGGGACCGGGGCCATCGTACGCCACCCAGGGTGCCCAGCCCGGTTGATCGTGTTGGAGATTGGTGAATACGCTGACTGGAATAGCGGATGGTGTAGCCAGGGATACCGATGAAAGGGACCCATTGGGATGATCCGGAAGCGGGGGATGGACGAGTGGAGACGCACCGAATCGGGAATGGTCACTCCGGGGGCTCGTTCCCCATAGTTTCGAACTCCCCGATGGGGTGCGAGCCAAACCGGTGCGGTACGTGCGGGAAGACGCGGGAGCATCGATGGATCCGGCACGGTTCGTTTCCGCCGGACCGGGGTCCGTCAAACTGTACAAGAGGCGGGGCACCCACAGGTGTTGGCTGATGGACCCGTCCGCGTAGCGCAATAAACAGAATAGAGCGGTGTCGGGGAGATTAGGATGGGGGAAAAAGCGCGGCTGTTCCACCAAATCATTCCGGGTAATCTGTTCAGCATCATTCGGCCGGGCGGAATACAGGATAAACCGGGGTACGGTACAGCCACCGGCCTGGAAAATATCGAGGGTGACGGCCCAGAAGAGCAAAGCCCCCCCAGGAAGGAGGGACACAAACAGCTCATCATCCGGCTGGAGGTTAGTGAGTAGCGGCCCGGACCGGGATAAATGGCGGTCCATGCCCAGGGGCTGGGTGTCGACCCAATATGCGAAGGGGAACCGGTGTGTGAGCGAGTCTCGGTCGGTTGGAGACACCTGCGTATTTGCTACGGAGAGCGAAGGGGGATCGAATGAGCATGCCTGCCAAACATTGGGAAGCGCGGCGGCTAATGGGGGGAGCCATTGGGTGGGGTCGAGGGTGCATACTAGGACAAAAGGTGCCGCGCGATCATGGTAGTGGGGGCGCCATATCCGAGTACAGCCGTCGATACACACTGTGATTATGGCAGTAGTGGCCGTTGCCGACGGAGGAGGGTCCGTTGGGGTTCCAGGTATTTTTGAGCGGGTCCGCCAGGCTATATTAGTAACATAGTGGGGATGCGGTAGGTAGTGGAACCCCCAGTGCTGGTCCAGCGTATGGTGCCAAACCTTAACCCAACGGTCGTAGCGTCCTAAGGTAGCGAAATCACCCTGATGCGGGCCAGGCTCAATCCGTTGGCAAGGTTGGGCCAGACCTGTCTCCCAAGCCTTACTCCAGCACGCGATCTGCGACAGAGCTTGGGCATGGGCCACCCAAACCGAAACACCATTATGGGTGCCTACAATAACCGTATAGTGGTCCGACCACCGCACCCCCGTACCGGCACTATCCGTGGCATACGCTTCGTGGTACTCCCACCGATATGGGTTGGAGATGGAGTGGGGTTGGGGATTGGGGACCGGTCTGTAGAAAACCAGAGAGTCGCCGGCAACAACCGCCAGCATACCGTGGTGGGCGGACAGGTCAAGCGCTACGATAGTGGGTGGGCATGGTTCAAGGTTCGGCCGAAGGGTCTGGACCAACTGGCCTTCGTCGGTGTAGATAGATATAGTGGCTCCGCTGGAAAACAACTATCCCGTTCGCAACATAATGGTAAATCGGATTGATATAGTTAGTAGGGTAGAGTTTTGACAATGGGTTAGTACACTAATGGTGGGCTACCGTCTTATTTAGTTAATAATCGATCAGCCCCTACTCGGGTAAGCACAATTGATAAAGAGGCTCGGCCCGTAAATAGAGCACAGGGCCAAGTGGGGACCGGGGCGTACTTGGTCTGGTCAAGAGGTATTGCGTTGGGAATTAGGTTACATCCATGTGTCGACCCCGGCATTCCGAGAATTCGGAGTGTACGACATTTCCCCTCTGCCTATATAGTAACTACTGCTCATGCCCCGCACCGAATGTAGCGGAATTCGGGGGATTGTCTCATCCGTGTAGTTGATAAGGACTCTGAGCACTCACCAGATAATTGCGACCCCCATAGCGTGCCGCCGTACAGGCTTGCGGGTCTACATTGTAACCACCCGTGGTGTGGATGGTTGGCGATGGCCGCATCGGAAGGGTCCTTTATGTGTTCGGCTTAGTTAGGCGGGAAAGAAGGAGTGGCCGACGAATAGGAAACCAACAGGAAAGGGTATGCAAGGAGGGTGTGGGGAATGGGTGCGTGGAAACTAGACTAGAGCCGCTAAGGACATCGACCTCGAATGGAGTATGAAAGTGTTGTCAGAAACAAATATATTAAACAATAGTGTCGGTTGGGCTGGGTTGGGCGGGTTTGGTAAGGTCACGTACTAATGACTCTCTCCATCCAGAGACCTGGGGACTCGCCCTAACTAACTCCCCAGACCTCACAGTAGCCCAAGTCCGCCTAATTCAAGCTGACCACATCGGCCCATCCCGTTTCTCCACACCGCCGGTGGCTGGCGTACAGCTTGGAGGGATTCGGTTACACTGGCCAACGTAGGTGTTCTAATCAGCGGGGGCGCCACAAGAGTCAAGGGTCCACCACCCTAAATGACGTATGACAGCCAGGGTTCCTCTAATAGTCTTGTGGTATTTTGAATTCAGTAAACCAACCAAGAAGCACCCACGGCTCAGGGTAACTTCTAGTGATAGGAGCGTGTCTCTAAGCAAGTATCGTATGACATTATAGATAGAATAGCCCTTTTAAAATAGCGTGGTGTATATATCGAGTGATACTCACTGGTATTATTATTATTATTGGCTAATATCGGGCCTTTGTTCAACAATAATAGCTTAAAAAGCAATCCTAATATTGGCACAGCCAAGGTGCCCGGGCTTCATTCTATTGTTTTTTTTTAATCCTCCACACGATAGCCATTTCTTAATCCCCATTGTACATGGTCGATTCTTTGAATCGCAGCAGTCGCCACCATCCCTACATGGTTTTATCTTTCGGATAAACTATAGGGCAGAGGATCCCAGTGATCGCGCCGCAGCTCCAATCCAGCCCTGGGGTTTGTATGTACCGTACAATTACAATACACTTGCATGAGGGGGTTTCGATCTAAAATTAGATTCTAGTTATCTTATACTAAAAAAATTAATATGTATCTCAGTCAGGCCAGGTATTGGGATCAAAAGGACTATCAACGCGGCCAGTAATCTGGTGGACAAGCCAGGCAATCAGCTGGACAAATGGGGCATTATGGCATCAAGCTAAGCCACATTACTCATCTTAAAAAATATACAATCATCAGCGCACATGGCCAGGTGCACCTATAACAAAATATAATATTGATGGACGGTACCAAACGGCTGTGAGGCGACCGGAATTCAATCAACTTATACGTTCGGCCAATGGCCTGCTCTTCTAGAAGCCAGCCAGGAATTGTGGGCTTAAGTACCTCGGGACCACAGCCAGCTTCTTTAGAAATGTAGAAGCACCCCCCCTTCACTCAACCACACTGCGAGTGTTCAATGCTGGCTACAATTGTCAGTCGAACAAGATCCTAGATGGCAGTCAGATTTCCCTGACTAGGCCGGTAACAATGATACCATCAAACTCCGACCAAGTAGACAATACAAAAATATGGTGGTAATTCGTTTTTCGAATGAGTACATCGGCGACTACTTAAATGATTGTTTTACTATGACGGCGGGACAGCCAGGCAGTTAAGCAGACTATTATTTTCGGATCAGGGTATAGTGCCGATATAAAACGCTAAAATATGAGTATGTGCAGTTGTGTAATGCGACATTTGTTATGATAAACCCGACCATGCTAAACAATTTGGCAATGTTAACGAGCTAGTAGTGTCGATAGGAGTGTGGGTTAATCGCGCTGTATAGTGAATAAGGCAATCGATAAAACGGCCACTCCAGTCTAAAAAAAGTATTGCCCGGCTTTATACCCACACACCTGCTATCTAAAACCGAATATAGTCGGGTTGCAATTTATTCATATGGCAGTAAAAACATGCCATGGTGATAGCTGATAATGCCCTCCCACTTTATGGACTAAACGAGCAATCTTAAGATTTTAGGCCCAATTGCTCAAAGCTGGGTGTAATATCTTCTTTACGGTATTGTGTTGTTGAAAACCGTCCTTACTATTTCATACACCACTATCTGTCACCCAATTGGCATTGTCATCATTACCCCGTTTCCCAGGAAGTTAGCAAAACAAAGGCCAAAAAAGGAGTGATATTCTAATGAAAATACTCAAATTTACCAATGTATAGCTGTGGCCTAGCAGCAGCCATATAATCCCGAAGAATAATGGCAACTGTGTTATAGTACAAATATGTATCTAGGATACTAGCGTGTTATTCATTTCATGAAAACATAATACAACTGCTGGACCATTCGCCATTCAGACGTACTATTATCCTCAATTACCGTGGGCGCTAAAATCCTAAAAATACTAATAGTAACTTAATTTGTATTATCTATCGCCATAGCACTTGGTCGGTTATCTGCAATCCCTGGTACATTGGTGCCTATAATACATCACTAAAGGTCAGGAGGCCTTGCCTTTCCAATTAGGGGGGCATAACATCTGGCACTGGCCATATTATGACCATACTGCGACTATTTGATCAGCAGTTAAGCTAGTCAGGTGGCGCTTAATTGAATCCACCGGCAGTATATTGCACTACGTGAGAGGGATTCATCTCCACGAACAGGCCATGCGGCGGTTTCCGCTGCAGGGTCTACCTGTCGTGGCTGATGTAGCCATTGTTTCAAAATGAGCTAGACATTATGAGGTGCTATTTCGCCTAATCACAAATAACTAATTTTGTAGAGAAAGTTTCCGACCAAGAAAGCTCGGCCATAGCTCAATTCTGGGGTCAAATGCCATAAGCAGCAGCTTAAACTACGGTGCTAACTCATTGTGCCTAATTATAGCCCGGTGCCTGGTTTTAATACCGAATAACTTATTGTTGACATCCGTGCTGCAATCTGAATTGTCAACAAATGGCATAGGCTGGTATGGCTACCATTCCTTGTCCCATTCCTAATACACATTACCAATCATTGCATAATCTCCCCGATAGGTTAATGGAATAGAGCTGCGATTGTAGTTCACTTTGATGGGGTATAGGACCATTCTAGTAAACACTTGGTCGGTAAATATATCAACATGGTATTGTATAAATAGTGGACCGATCACCAGCCCCAATAACCATACATAATTAACATAGCTCGGATGTTCAAACAATTTAACCATCCCCAACTCCGCATTTTTCTGTTGACCATCACTCGCCTTTTCCTCCTCACCTCCCCCATTTTTTATCTCCCCTCCTTCCTTTCCAATGGCCATCTCAAGATCCTTTTCCCGGCACCCAGCGACCCGTCCAACAGTATACAATTCGTATCCAGCAGTAATGCAGAACCAAAACCCATATATTCATCCTCAACAGGGTGTTACCAGGGGACCCTCTCTCATCCTTGGAAGGGACTACCCAACAATCAAGCCGGATACACCCCTTTCTGAGGCAGATAAGGGTAGACCGATTGTATCAACCACTGAATGATCCAAACCAAGGTGGCTCCTGGCAATGAACAAGTTAAATGTAAATTTTTACATTTACATTTGCATTTACATAATAAATTCGTGTATAAAGCGGTTATTCGATGCAAAGTACCTCATATTTACACTAGAGTCTTAGTCAGATGAATTACTGATAAGTAAATAGTCACATATGTTTCGAGCCTAGCCTAGGATAAATAGAAATATTAAGGCAGTTGGGCTGAGCTCTTCCATATTTAAGATAATGTTATAGTGGTTACGTGAAGAATGTAGTGACTTTTGATATGGCTCTTTGTTTAGATTGTATTCGTTAAATTTCTGAGGGGGTTAAACTGGTTATAATGCCGTCTATTCCACTGGGTTGAATAGTATTATCCACTCTGGGTAGTATTTACGGCGTTTCCTAGGTTGGCTTTCACTTAAATCAATATATTCAATCAGGTGCCAGTAACTGCAGGTGCTCCACGCACCAGCCTACTGGTAATTTATTTTTTCAATATAATTATATGATAGCTATATTATAATACTATTGTAGTTATCATAAAATCTATTGTGCTTTCGCAATCTACCTTGCCAGTGGCCATGTGCTTACGCATTCTTGACGTATGGTAGCCAGTTTTGTATAGGCACATCTATAACCATATGGTATTATTTATTTTTGGTTTCGAATTATTGTTTATTTGGTTAACAATATATTTCAAGCATTTCCAATCATGAAGACCTGTTTATTTTAAGTTATTGCATATAAATATTTCATTAGATCGCAAAGGGGAAATCACTCGTTCAGCCCGCTCATCGCCCGGTTCGTCCGTTATAATATCACCCACTTTATCGACCTTCAAAATCCCGAATCTCGGTCCGAGTTAGTATTTTGCAAACATACCGGACTGTCGAAACCGATTAATACCAAAATCCTGCCAAATATATCCACTGAGGGTTGATCCCAGTAAACATAGTCAAGTTCAGCGATCAAGTGTCCAAGAGCATATATTGTCATATCATGGCAATAACCCAATCAAACAATGAGGAACTCGGAGCGGCCGATTAGGTATGTCCCCGGATCTGGCCCCAGTGTTTTTTGGTCATGGGGGTTAGTTCGTTCAATTGGGGCGATGTCACGGCGGGGGGCGACCGAACCCTGGAGGATGTCGCAGGGTTTAGTCCGCCCTGGGAGGCCCATGATGTCACCCGTTGTGAACCCAGGGAACGAAGGGAGGGTACGGCTACTGGTCCCTGGGAATTCCGCCGGACAAGGGGTCGTAGAGACTCAGGGGGACTTTTCGCCGAGGATCGAGCCTGGTCCGATGATGCCTGGTACCCAGTTATAGGCACAACTGGGTCATTCTGGCTGAATGAGAGGGCGTCATTGACTTTGAACATGAGTTGCTCAACTGGGTCTCGCTCTGGTTGGGCAGCGGTAGCAGCTGTGGGGCGATAGTAAACTGACTGACGTCGGTAAATCGTTTGGGTCGTCGGGCCTAGTCCGTATGGGTGTTGGGACATCCCTCTCATTTCTGTTGGCCTGGGCGGTCTGGTGGAAACTAGTGGTGGGGGCTGCGCTGCCGCCATTGGATAAGGAACAGCATCGTTGGGTAGGTATCCTGGGTGATGCGTGATGTACTCCGTCTCCTCGTAGGCCTCCATAATATAATTTCTGCTCCGCGTATCTCTGCTATCGGGACCGAGGTTAGACGATTGCGCAGTGCCCATTGAAGGATTCCGTCGCTGTAAGGGATCGGGGTGAGAGCCATTGGAGGGTGCGTAGGGCTGATATTCGGGCGATGTGGTTAAATAGAGGTTCCGTTCCGGTAGCACGGCGGATTCTTGTTCATCTAATCGGAAGTACTTGCGGGTGACACTACGAGTAGGAGTCGTAGTAGCCGGGCCGGATTCAGGGACTGGGATAGCCGAGCCTTCAGCCGAATTGGTCACCCTTAGTCGATCAGCTGGTATCGAAGTGCCAGTGGAATAAGGAGGTCGATAATCGGGTTTCTTATCGGGACTGTTAGAATCCATCGGAGATCTTCCACTCAGAAGTGCTAGCTGTTTCTGTAGAAGTTCGATTATTGTCTGCTGTTGTTGAATAATAGTTTGGCACTCAGAAGCCGTTAGCGGGGCGCTATTGGTCGATTGGGACGCAGGGACTACCTGGCCATCACATAGTGGGGCTGGGTTAGGTGATGCAATTGGATCCAGGGAAAATTGTGGAGAGCTGGGTGACGCTTCGGTAGCATCCGGTGAATCAAATTCGATGGACCCGTCCTCTACGGGATCCGCTGGCATCATGGGTGTATTAATCGTCAGTTGGGCAAGGTCTGTGCAGTCGGATAAACTAAGATGGTTGGTTAAGGTGCAGTAAGATAGGTTAAATTAGTGAAATACATAAATTTTTACATTAGAAATTATTGTGTTTTATTACACTAAAGTAATATCGCACAGGACCATACATTAAAGAATTTTAGACCGAATGCGATAAATCCAGGAAGTGGGGTATGATGCCTTACTCTAGATTCAGCGAACGGCAGCTTCGGATAAAGGCAGCGTCCACTAGTTCGTGTACTGATTCAGTTTGGTCAAGGAACCAGGAGTCAGTTATCCGGCGGTTCTTGCGGGGTGTAACATCGGTTGATACCAAAGCCATCATTTGCTGCACGGTCAGGTCGCCGCCCCGAAGCAGGAAAGCAGCGGGTACCGGGTCAGTCGAGAATAAAAACGTTTGAATGGGCCGATCGGCTTTGGCGAAGGCGACTGGTCCGGGTGGTCGCTGGCCAATAAGCATTACGGCCACCGGGGACTTCCGTGTATGGCTAGGTTGACTGAGGAGATAATCTAGGCAACGGCGCTGAACCCAGGGGTCGGAGGGCGATGCTGCCCCTAGGAACCAAAGACCAGTCAACGATATCGGGGGATGGTCAGATTCATCGTTAGATTGGGAATCGGGGTCAGTATCTTGCGGCTGGCCCTCCGCTTGAAGAGTGGTCTCACTAGTGTCCGAACTGAAGGTCCAAAACCCCCAAGCACCGCGGGTCAGCCCGGGGGAATTGTTTGAGAGGTGGTCAGGCACCTGTTCATTCTCGCTCGCTTTAGAGACCGCCCGGCCCTGGCGATTAAATTGTACCCAATTAGTCACTATACACCTTGGACCAGGGTCCACTCTAAAACCAATGCGGGGTTCCCAGAGACGGTACTGTAGCCGAAGGTGGGTATTATCGCTGGGATTGGGAAATGCCAAGACCACCCCATGTACTGTGCCTAAGGCCCCGTACGAAGCACCGAGGTATTTTTTATAAACATCCGCCTTCCAATCCAGGGCGTGTTGAGGAGGTCCAGTGTAGATGTGCAGTGGGAGGACCAAGTCGCCATCCAGCACTAATGTAGGTATCCGATCGGGCACCGATGTAAAGTCGTCCCCGAGCGAACCGGGTGATACCAACCGACCAGGATCGAGCCGGTTAATTACAATCGTGGCTGTATCGGCATCAGATCCTGTGAGTCCAGGATCTACGGTTTCGTCGTCCAAGTAAGCTATACATAAAACATCTGCAGTTGGGGTGGAAATCGGGGGCGATTCATGATATCCGTAGTTCATTCTGGATAAACAAAACTGAACAATGGCCTTGGCGCACGCGATTCGAAGTGTAGCCTGGTTTATGGTGGGGTAGACTGGGTGTGGGTCGGGAAATACATATTTGCGGGGACTGGTATGCGCCGTAGGCGTGGTGGGTGCCGGGGAGGAGTAGGGAGACCTGGTTGATATGGTTACAAAGTTATATATCGCGCATCAGGTAGCGGTGTAAAGGGTGGTGAGTCATTAGCTGCCCAGCCAGAACGAGTTAGCTACTACAAACTAAATAGGGGGCGGGGTTCCTTAAAGAGTCGCACTTCGTATGGGTTGGATTGGACATGCAATGCCAACACATTCCACGTATAGTAAACTTACCCAAGGGGCCTTTGTGTAATTGGGGATTTAGGACCAGGAGGGGAAATAAATACAGGAGATTGTAGGTCCAGAGTCGTCGAGGCTAGAGAGTTGGCGGCCTGCGTACTTGCTGTGGGCTGGGCTGTGGAAGTGTACGTGACTCTCTGGTGGGGCAAAGGACGAGGGAAAGAATCGGTTCGAGTAGCCGCTGGTGCAGCTCGTGGTAAGTAAACGGTTGGAGGCTCCATGGGTTAGGAATTCGCCTCGAATGAGAATAATTAATAATGTGGAAGATGTGGGATGGTGCAAAAGTTAGAATGGGAATGCTAGAAGTACTCCAAATATAAAAACTAGTATACACGTTGAACGGGGTGACGCTGGTCGTAGAAAGGCATGCGGAATATCCTGCATTGCTGGTGGTTAAAGGAAAAGTCCATTTTTTGACTGCTTTAGTTATTACGGTGCTCTGCTTCGAACGTCAGGTCAGTTGGCCCGTTGGTCAGGGAATAGCCGACCCCTGGCTATTAACTCTCCTATTTAATACCTACTGAGCGGTTTGTTGACATTACCCGCCTTCTAAACTCACTTATGCTTTAGCCCAGTTGGATTCGGAGTTTGAAGTCCACCCCGGATCACGTGATAATATAAACGACAGCCGTTAATCTAATTACATTCTATCTATTGGTATTTCGGGAACGACTATATAGCCAATCCATGGCATACCTTGACATTTCTACGGGATTTCCTATTAATTAAGTGTCGCCTACGATCTCTCGGTTAGAATGACCCCCTACGTCAAACCTGGTTTATCCAACTGGATATAGATGCATATGTTGCTGCATTGTAGGGACTGGTGTGGTTGATGTACGGTTGACCCGTTTTTCATGACAGGATTATATTATGGCCAATTCCAGCTGAATACTTGAATTCAATTGGTATCGGTTTTTGCTTCAATCTGGGCGGCCGATGGGCTCGGTGTATGAAACATTGCATTAAACAATATTCCATTGATTGAATGGTGTGGCTCTGGCAGCCCTTTACAGGCCCCCTGTACTACTATTAAACTCTTGTTAACCCAAACACACATATTGCCATGGCCAATTAAGCGAGGGCATTACCTAATCTTCCCACCATGGGACTTGGCTCTGCTGTTTTCTCGTGTGGTAGAATGAGTGTTGTTTACATAATGGGCCAAAATACAGTGTTCAAGGTTTCCAGGAAAAACGAAGCGGCTGGGTCGCTGCGGAGCTGAAACTATCTCTACTGGAATCCTTTACCCTAGCCTCCACCGAACTTTATTTTATCATATTGTTTATTTTCCTAGTCGCTTTATACCCTTTAAAGTTTGCCAGGAACGTCCACCATGCGTATCGAGGAAATAACCGTCGACGGCTTCAAGTCATATGCCTCGCGAACAACCATCGCCGGATGGGACCCGGAGTTCAATGCCATTACAGGTCTTAATGGGTCCGGCAAATCAAATGTCCTGGATTCCATTTGTTTTGTTCTTGGCATCAAGAACCTTTCGCAAGTACGTGCCGGGAACCTCCAGGACCTGATCTACAAGCGTGGCCAAGCGGGTGTCACCAAGGCGTCTGTCACCATCGTATTCAACAATGAGGACCGGAGCAAAAGTCCCCTGGGTTACGAGGGGTGCCCACGTATTTCTGTCACGCGTCAGGTAGGTTAATTAGTTGCGCTTTGGCAAGTTAGGACTAACACCCGTTGCACCCAACTGGGCTCTGTCGACTTTATTTAACCTTGGCCTATTCCCTGCCAACTAATTTATGTTCCCATTTCCTCTAATTACCATTCGGCCTTGAATTCTCACTTTAGATTAGTGTAGGCGGGAAAAGCAAATACCTCATCAATTCGCAAAACCAGCAGGAGCAGACCGTTGCCAATCTATTTCAGTCGGTTCAGCTCAATGTAAATAACCCCCATTTTCTGATCATGCAGGGTAAAATCACCCAAGTGCTCAACATGAAAGCTCCGGAAATTCTGTCCATGATCGAAGAGGCGGCCGGAACCCGCATGTTCGAGGATCGCAAAGAAAAGGCCTATCGAACCATGGCCAAGAAGGAAAAGAAAGTCGAGGAAATCACCGCCAATCTGAACGAAGACATTACGCCAAAGCTAGACCGGCTACGGGGTGAAAAGCGGGCCTTTTTGGAATACCAGAAGCTCGAGATTGAGGTCGATCGGTTGACTCGCTTAGTGGTGGCTTACGAGTACTGCCAACACCAGGAACACCTTAATCAAACCGGACAGGACCACGAAGCCCAGGTCGAGCGCCGCCGGTGTCTCAACGAGCGTCTAGACACCCTCAAGAGCGAGATTACTAACCTTCAAGAAGACATTTCCCGCATCCAGGCGAACAAGCGTACCAAGATGTCCGGCGGTGGCCGGTTCGCCACTCTGCAAGCCAGTGTCGACCACCTGTCCACCGAATTGGCGCGGGTTCAGACTCAGTGTGATCTCAAGGCAGTCACCCGGGCCGAAGAAGGTGCCCAGTTGCAATCGCTGGCCGCGAATCTTTCCGAGACCGAAGCTTCTCTAATCGACAAGCGCCAGCAGATTTGCAAAGTAACTGAGCGGTTTGAGGCTGTCAAGTCCGAAAACGACGAGCGGGCCCGCGTGGTTCGACAGACCGAAGAACTGATTCAAACGCTTACTACGGGCGTGTCCGCGGAGGAGGGCCACGAAAGTGGCTACATGGAGCAACTCCAAGTCGCCAAACAGAAGGTAGCCCAGGCCGGTACAGCGGAGGAGCAGGCCAAGCGTAAGCTGACCCATACCCAAAAGCAAATCAAGGAAGTCGAGCCCAAATGTCGGAAGGCCGAAGCTGCAAACCGCTCCCTGATGGCTAACCTTGAAAGTGAGCGCGCTGCCTTGGCCGCCACCCGCCAGCAACTGGAACAGCTGGCATGGGATCCCCAAGTGGAAACGACCCTACGCCAACGGCAGGCCGAGGAGCAGCACACCTTGACCGACCTTCGCGAGCAGCACGACCGCGCGTCATCCCAAATGGCGGGACTGAACTTTCAATATGCTAACCCCACCCCTAACTTCGACCGGTCTCAGGTCAAAGGACTGGTGGCCAATCTGGTCACTTTGGAGCAGGCCAACTACGATAAATCGACTGCGCTGGAAATCTGTGCCGGAGGGCGACTGTATAACGTCGTGGTCAGTAGCGAAGTGGTTGGTACTCAGCTCCTGCAGAGGGGTCAATTGCGTCGACGAGTGACCATCATTCCGCTCAACAAGATCCAGGCCTTCCGGGCTTCGGCCAAGGTAAGTTGGCTAGTCCGAAATCCTCATTTAACCCATTACCGGTCTTGTTCATATTTCTTTTAGAAACACAATGGGTCACTTGGATAGAGCATCGTCACAGGCGCCAACGGGATACTAGTTGCCGCTGATAGTATTTCGTATAGTATCTCTAACCTATAATTTTTTATTTATACCTCTCGTACCTACTATTGGGATTTCTGTTGTATGGACCATCCCGTGGTTGACTAATCCAGGCTATTGCCACTGCCAAGGAGCTTGCTCCGGACTGTGTCAACCTCGCCCTCGAAATCGTGGGCTACGACGAAGATGTGGCCCCCGCCATGCAGTACGTATTCGGTAGTACTTTGGTGTGTCGCGATGCTGCCACCGCCGAAAAGGTTACGTTCCACAAGGACGTCCGCCTGAAGTCGGTGACCCTAGATGGGGATGTATACGACCCCGCTGGTACTCTACAGGGTGGATCCAAACCTAACTCCTCGGGTCTACTCATTAAATTACAGACACTCCATGACCTCAAACGACAAATCAAAGCCCACGAAACCACGCTAGCGGATATTAATCGCCAACTTCAGGAAGCTCAATCCACCATTCGGCAGTACAAGGAATTCACCACGAAGGCGGATCTCAAGGCACACGAAGTAAACCTTCTCGAAGAGAGTATCGCCAAGACAACCCATGCGCAGGTAAGATTCGTTGGCTTTTTATTTTATTTTGGCCACGTCTCACCTTAACTCGTCCACGGGGCTGACCGCCTACCACTAATTCTAATACGCGCGTCATTGATGATAACTCGTCGATAACATCGTCGAATCCCAGTTCAATAGCGTAACCACGTTAAATGCTGCTATGTTAACTAATCTATCTATCATAATGGTCGACGTGTGCCCTTGTTTTATCGCTATACCCAGCTCCTCCAACAACTACAATCCCTGCGTCAAGAACTGGAGGACTTGCAGACTACCATCGTGACCTCACAGAATGATAGGGGCGATGCCCAGCAGCAATGTCAGTATATTGAAAAAGAGATGAAAGAGTTTAAGCAAGATAAGACTTCGAAGCTCAAGGAAATGAAGGTAAGCCCCCCTCTCCAGTTATGTTGCTCGGCCGTCTAGTCCTCAAATCTCTGGGTGTATGCAGGTTAACCCCATCGCCCATTTTGTCTCTATGCTTAGACTACTCGTAGTGTTAACGTAATCTGTTTATTTCCCTTATTATATACCTACCTCCACAGGCTAAACTAGTCAGCGATAAAGCCGAGCTCAACAAAAACACCCAGGGCGTGAAGAGTATGCAGCGCGATGTGCAAACGCTAACCCTCGAAATTGGTATGTACAATGCCCCGCATATTCAATTGGTTACATATCAAGTCCAGAGTATTTCTACTGCTTAGTAGGGAAGGAGCATTCCCATACTGATGTATCATAGCATCGGAAGCGATATCTATAATATGCGGTACTAATATTTGCCAATATTTATTGGGCTTATTACAATAATTATGTAGAACAACTCGAAACTGAACAAGACCAGCTCACAGTCCAAATTGAAGTTGCCACTGTATCAAACAATCAAGTAACCACCGACGAAAAGGCGCTGAAAGAGACTATGGCACAGCTAAAGGTATGTCGGCATTTACTTTGCACCCCAATAGGACTTACAAGGCATCAAAGCCTACAGCCCGGTCGCTCTTGGTCGTCTCGATAACATTGATAGGGGTTCTTATGGTTTTCTCTGTGTTGCCCACTATGGGAATTTGATCGACCCATTTTTGTATTTTTAGACTTCATTAGAGACCGCCCAGGAGGAATTCGACCAAGAAAACGAGGCGCTTCGCTCATTTGACGAGGAAACCCGTGAGCTCAACCAGCTGGTAAAGACCAAGACCAGTCAACAGACAGAGATTCGGCTCGAAGTTCAGAATCTTACTCACGATTTGGAGCGTTTCGATCGGGACCGTGCCCAGGCCGCCAAGCTCATCCACCGACTAGAGGAGGAACATGACTGGATTGTGGATTCCCGAAACCAATTCGGCCAAGCTGGCACACCCTTTGATTTCCTGAATCAAGACCCCCGGGAAGCCAAGAAACAGCTGGGGCGCTTAAACGAGCAATACAACAAATTGCGCCGGACAACCAATACATCGGTGATGGCGAGTATTGAAAATGTGGAAAAACGCGAGGCTGGTCTAAAGCAGATGCTCGCCACCGTTTTGAAGGATAAACGCAAGATCGAGGAGACTATCGAGTCGCTGGTAGACTATAAGCGCGAGCATCTGGAGCGTACCTGGCAAGCGGTCAATAAGTAAGTTACACTCGATGGAGTATCGTTAGCACCACCCCCTTCCCTTACATTGCCGACCCGGCCCAATTGGGTTTGGCGGATTTGAAAATACTCTACGACCCTTTATCTCTGGTCCTATGATGGCCGTATCAAGGACCTCGCCCGCCATCAGTTCGTCGGACTGAACGCAGCCATATTTGCGCATGCAACTGACTGTATCCTACCATCACTACATCTTTACCTTGCAAAATCCATAGAGACTTCGGTGCCATTTTCGGTGAACTGCTAGCCGGGTGTTCAGCTCGTCTTGAACCGCCGGAGGGCAAGACTCTTATTGATGGTCTTGAAATCAAGGTGTGCCTTGGAGGCGTATGGAAGCAAAGTTTAACTGAACTCAGTGGCGGCCAAAGGTAAGTATGCCAGTTGTTACTATATTCTATACTTTACGACCTATCTATTATTGACCCCGTATTCTCTGGCACAACCTAAAGGCCGTTTGTTTATATCCCCATTTTCCATGAATTGGCCAGCGCTAACCCCTTCCTTTTAAACTTAATACCCCGCCTTTGCCCAACCCCAATATGTTCCTCGGTTAACCAGGTCTCTGGTTGCCTTATCGCTGATTTTGTCCCTGCTTCAGTTCAAGCCCGCCCCCATGTACATTTTGGACGAAATTGACTCGGCCCTGGATCTAAGTCATACCCAAAACATTGGTCAACTTTTCCGTACTCGCTTCAAGGGTGCCCAGTTTATCGTGGTTTCGCTGAAGGAAGGGATGTTTAACAATGCCAATGTCTTGTTCCGGGCTAAATTCCGGGACGGTATTTCGACTGTTGAACGCATCGCCCAACGGGCCCGCAAAACCGCTCCTCCTAGCACGGCACGAAGCCGGGCCTCTTCGACCGCCATGGGTGCTCAAACGAATGACGAAACACCCACCCAGCGTATCCGAAGAGTTCGGTAGACATTCAATCTTATCTTTCTTTCGCGGTTATCTATATTGCTAGATCCATGGGTAGTGGCTGTGACCACCCATTTGGCGTACTGATAATAACTATATCTATTTATAACTCCATACCCAATATTACTTTGCACCTGGGTATATATAGATAAGGACAGGTGTATTTACCCTGGGGGATGGTAACTATTTAGCCGCTTGAAATAACACACTTAGCAGTTTCCGATCAGTATAGTATTGTTCTACATAACTCATTATCATATCAATATATAAACGTATAATATACCATGTTTATTAGTACACCTGTCTACGGGCGTGGGTCGCGCCTGGCAACAGTACTTGTGGTGTTGATAACCTGATCCCATTATACTGTTCTCTCTAGACTCTATTGTGCGAAGGTTGAATTGGGCTATTTTTAAGTTATCGGGTATGTTGCTACTCATGGTTAACACGGTGCCACTCTAGCCATTCCTGAACATCTTCACCAGTCAGTTGCATCCGAAATGAAGGGTAAAATGGTGTATTGTGTTGATGGCACAGGGTACTGGTGGGCCAGCGGAAAGCTCAATTATTAAGTTTCTCCGCCTTAAACCCCAGCAATTTTTTTAACAGCAGTGTGGACAAAAAGGTTCGCACAGGCGCGCCTGTTATCTTTTTGTGAACTGACCCCTTATATAATTATGTGTGAATAAACTGTAATATTCCAAAATTTGAATCCCAAGTTCACAACGAGGCTATATTGGGTACTTAGTACCTCAGTTCTCCAAATTGGGAGACCTTTTCTCCTGTAACCCCATCCCAATACAAAATTCTAAAAAGGAACAATGGTCCGCTAATCCATCTTCATGCATTGTTGAGCTCAAGTAGACATTGGCCAAATAAGACTGGAATAGAAGCCTGATTCCAATCGTAACTGAAATACACGGGTAGCCTTATATCAATCGACCTTTTCCGGGTGTTTTGAGGGACAGGCGAGGTTTTGCCCTAAGTTTAAGATTGGTCCAAGATGGCGATTATTCTGCCTGTTTAGCGCTGTGGCATTTTTGTCGCAGTGAGCAAAGGGAGATGCCAGTAATGTACATCAGCCGACCTGTTATTGTTTTTATTGATTCTGTCATTAAATAGGAAATATCCCGATAATATCTGGTTCTCCAGGAGTTTAGCTGCCACTTGCAATGGTAGGAAAGGTCGATGTAGTGGTTAAGACTACCATTATACAGTGGTCTGGTCCAAATGATATAAGTGTCTGTGAATCTGCGATACTGGTAATCCGTGTTATTCAAGTCGCTGGGCGAGATTGGCTATGCAGAAGCTGGGTAGATTTACCCAACTCTACCCAGCATGCGCGCAACATTGAGTCTCCGCGAGACCACATTCCTCCTACCAAATAGGCCGCAAGCAGTTATTAACTTCACCAGCCTACTGGTAAGCCCAGAGTAAAAATAAAATTTAACACATGCCAGTCCGAAATACCTCTATTTAGAATCCACTTTCGGAGCCAAAGTCATCATGGCCCTACTTGGCCTTCAAATAACAAAACATACCTATTAAGACAGCTGCTGCGGTTTTATTAGTTAGTATGCCCACTGTACATGCTCTAGTACAGTATTGCACTAGCAGACTACCATGACAGATATAGCAGGGGATAGACCAGCACTATCGACGGGCTCACTTCCTTTTTTGCACTTGGTAAATCTCTAGCCACTCGTTGGCTCGATAAAGTCCCACTTAGAAAATTGCCTCGGCATGCCTAGCCACCCATCCCTGCGATTTAGCCTACACTTCGAAACTCGCACACCTCCATAAGCTAAGCTGGGTTCCCTTTATCATTCAACAGGATGTTTATCATCTATTGTATAAGTAAACTCTTGGCATATCATGCCAAAACCACATTATAATATTACAGTGTCAAGTAGCGTCCCAATGTGAAACGTGTATATTAGTCCTCTTCTGGTTTATATATCCATCGGTGTATTCACAAGCGGATTATATACTTCGGTTGAATGAACGGTACAATTGCCGCTTCTCTTTTTAAACTAATAGTGAGCAATGCAGCGAACAACTCGGCACATTTTTTTGGTCAGACCAACGGAAATATAGTAGAGGCTTTTGTGGCGCCCCAGCCGAGATTTTGTGCACCGAGTAGCCCCGACCATAGCAGCTGCACGGCACTTCCTCCTGTAGGTATAGATTAATGTTAAACAGAGGGTAGTGCAATATTAAACGCGAGGTGACACCAAAGGCCACCAGCCGGCGGCATTCATACAGTATCAAGCCACCCTGTGCTCGCCGGCTTCAAAGTTGAGCCAGCTCGACCCCCACCCTATTTCCTATATACCTTTTACTTTTCCGCCCAGCAGATTGGGTTTCGCCATTCTTTGTGCCACCCTATTTTCCTGCCGTACTCACCTATGCCAATTGGGACCCCCCTGTTCACTTTTAACGACCCGCGTCCGATCAAAATCAGAAAAGGGCCTCAGCTGCGATATTGCATTTATCATTCAAGTCCAAGCTCTCCCAGGTTTAAATACTGCCCCCCAGCCGTCCTTTTGATAATTACAATATCTACATTGCTCTCTCCCATTCGACTTCCCTTCACCCGAAGCTCGCTTTTCCCTTTTAATCCCGTAAGTTTTAGGTCACTGACTTTGTTCAGCAGACCTCGTATTCCTGATTATACCTACCCACCTATCCCTTAGTTACTATGAGAGTGTCTGTTCTCTTTGGCCTATATCCTATGGCCCTATTGGGGCCAATACTTTCTGCCATGTCCATCAATCCGATGGATATGTTTTCCGCGGAGCTTCAACAACTCTTGGTCAGCCATGTAGCCTCACATGACAAGCTAACCGCCACGAACGTGAACCAACAGTGGCGGGGTATTTTTTTGCAAGAAACAAACGCCCGCAATGCCAAGGTAAATATACATTTTACGGCTGATACATATTAGCCTTCAATCTAGCCTTCCATGTCACTAGTTCTTTTAATATTCGTCCAGCTATAGAACTATATACTTGAACTTGCGACGATGCTTGATCTGCCACCGTGCTCATATAACCGACAAATGGGTTTGGCCATCTCTAACTATATATTGTTTTATTGCCCCGACTTGATATTAATACTATGAAATATGCTCTGATACCTAGGCCATGGATAAGTTTATGCTCAATCCCGCCAGCTACCTGCCCGAGGGATCCAGCCCCGCGGTCCTGGATAGCAAACTACAGGACTTCTCCCCTCTTTTAGCCAAACTTATGCGCTCAATTCTGGTTCAATTAATGTACAATCTATTGGGTCTACTTGGTTTCGATACACTCGGTAACCCCAAGGCTGGTTCGGAAACCCGCACTATAAGATTACCCTTGGACCCCAAGGTCGCAGAGGCTATTAAAGCCTTCCAGCCCGAGCTCATATGGCTCCAAGCGCATAGAATTCCTCTTCAGCTCGACTCTCGTTCCAACGATATCACCGACGCCTACTTCCCCATTATCAACTCCATCCGCACCGGAGATTTGGAGCATCTTAAACCAGTAGTGGACTATATGTACACCGAAGATTTCGCCGATGCTGCAAATCGCAGTGTGACCAGCTGGGTGCCGGAAAGTTATGTCAATTTTTTGATTATTTTAATGTTCGGAGCCAATCCCAGAACTGAACCCTTGACCGGAATCGCACAGATAAATGAACAACGAGATTTCCATATGGCATCGGAAATTCGACGCGGCATCCGAAACACGTTGGCTCAGGCTGCCGCCTTTCTAGCGACCCAGGCAGGTTCACTTCAACGATTCATTGAAATAGCCAAACTCACCCATCAGTTCGATTTTCCTTCGGGCGAGGCTGAGCCATTCATTTTGGCCGAAGCTGACCGAAATATGATCGCGCTGACCGCAATTCTTCAAGAAAATGTGGTGATGGCCAATGAAATATTGAACTCTGCGCACCCAGGTCTACATCGCCAGGTGCTGGGATTTTGTGCCGTAAAGCTGGGATTAACTACCAATGACCATCTCCCGGAGGATTGGAAAAACCCTACTGACGAACTTCTCCAAACTGAGCTCTACAAAGGTTTGGGAATACCTGATAGGGCCTGTAACTCTAAATTTTACCGCCATCACTCGCCAATTGCTCTGCAACAAGATGGCAGGATCATACTGAGCTATTTCCCCCTAAATGACAGTCCGACGGCTCTGGCAATGCCCGGTGATTGGTCGGACGAAGCCGATATCGATATGCCGATAAATCCGGCTAATATGCCCGCGCTTCCCGCTATTATGCCAGAAAATCCTGCTGACGTCGCATAAAAGGTTGGCTAAAGGGACGCATTACCAATGCGATGACTTCCCCTACGGGATTTTTTTTTTCTTTATTTCGGCTACTTAGCGATTCAGTCAAGTCCCTATTGGGGTTTTAGACATCATTTTTTTATAAAAACATATGGGTTTCGGAGAGATAACAATGTAGTGACTTATAGACCGATAGTTCACGCGTCCTAGTTGTGCTTGGTTTGGCTATATCTTGAAAAATGATAGATGAAAACGGGTTTTCTAGACCTCTGGTTAAAAGTTCACTACCAATTCGATCTGATGTTGATACTTTTTTAAAAGAATGTATAATAGAAGGAAGTGGCGCAATATTTGGGATTACCGGCCATATTTTGAAAACGATCCAGACCCATACATTATTATTATTACTATTATTGATAGTCGATTATGACGGTTGATTAAGATTGTGTATGCCAAATATCCAAGGTAAATATTTCAAGTTACCAAAATATGGCCATATCATAATGATTGGGTCCCATTTTGGATATCATTGGATCTAAGAAATATTGTTTTGCTAGGAATAATCCTACGAGTATAGCCAGGCTGGCAATGGCTCTCCTCTCAGGCCGAGATATGCGGAACTTTGGAGGCCTATAGCCCATTTCATGGTGCCTTAGGACTATTCTGGAACCAACCAACAGCAACACGACTGATTTAGTAGTAGGATGGGTGACAGTTTGGGAATAGGCAATGCTATACCTTTTATATGCCTTATTTTCCCCATTTTGGAATACACTAGCTATTGGGGGTTTTTCGGGGTGGGAGATTGCTAAAGAGTGTTTTTGGTCAGTTCCCATCTGGCCTTCGATGGCTGTGATATTGCGATCCTGTAAATAATTCGGTATCTTTCTTTTATAATTGACAATGACACGGTCTCTATCGGAAGTACATTGTTTTGACGCTTGATGGGATTAAGATTTTATATATATCCATGGAAACCATAATAACAAACAATTATTTAGCTGATTCGGATTATTTGTGCTTTTGAATTGCCCTGCTTATTTCACCGCTCACATTCAAACTACAACCATAGACATAAAAGGCCGGACCTCCCATATTGAGTGCAATACCAGTTTATCTTGTTCTTATGATTGCGCAATTCTAATGATAGCCATTACCCATATCTATTCCGTCAGTGCATAACCCTCCTTATTGATACGAACATATGGTATCACTGACAATTGCTGCATATGTCTACTACGCCTAGGCTATCTCAGACATGCTTTCCCTCATCAGCCGAGGCAATGGCCCTATTACCTTGGACCAGCAACACTTCATGGACGCATTAAATAAGGAACTAATGGGCCCGTTGTAACTATTTAGTTGTACGGGTGTCTATAAATCGGATTTATTAAGTTCAAACAATACGAGTATGGATATTGACAGGTACCACTTTGGTACAATAGTAAATATAGAGTATAAAATAATTTAGATAGCCCTCCGCCTACAGCTTCGCCGGGAGGCTTTCAGCAGTCACTACAATTTCGCCCTGATTGTCATACTCGTTGAATCGCTCCCAGTCCAGGGCGATGGGGGCCGCGAGTAGTTCATCAGGGATATCAAACGCCTCCACGATATGCAGGGCCTGCGGGGCCAGTTGGACAACTCCCTGACGAACGCGGGGGCTCACCGTCCGGGCGTTGGCGGGAGTGATGTAGCCCTGGTAGGTATACCAAGCCAGGTCGGTCTCAATCAAAGTAAGGGCATACAGGTAACAAATGTCCTGGAGGACTTTCCGAGTGGGCTCGCTGAGGGATGGGCTACGAACGGCCTTGACCATTTGCTCCAAAGAGATTAGTTCCCCGAAGGTCTTGGACAGGGCCTGAATGGTATCAGATTCCTCGTGCATCCAGACGTCAAACAGGGTCTGGCCAGCGACCATTTTGGTACGCAGGTTATTGCCCAACTCTTGGACCAGATCGATCAGACGCAGGCGATTGTAGTCGACCATGCTGTCCAGGCTGTCCAGGCTCCAACCGCTGGGCGGGGTACTGCGATTGGCGGGCGGTGTAAGTTTATAGTTGCCGCGCTGAACGTCGTTGAGCAGTTCTTTGGCGACCTTCTGCATCAGCACGGAGTTGTCTCCTTCAGCAGTGATACCCGCGTGTCCAAACCCGATGACGGAGGATAGGCGAGAGCAGCGCAGGTAGCCCTGACCACCACAGCGCTCACGGCAGATGGTTCCCACTCGCTCAACATGCCAGGTAATCAGAGGCTTGATGACACAGCAGAGTCGCACCACCTCGGCCTGGTCGGATTCGGGGCTCATCCAGACCCGCTTGGTGTGGTTGAGGCCAAAGTTGAGGGCAATCAAGCGGGTCAACAGTGGGATCAAGGCCCGCTGCTGGAGCTGGTAGCTCAGGATGGGCGCATTCGATTTACCCGCAGGGCCGACGGTCTGGCGAGTAGCCGCGTAGCGCAGGGCTACGGTGAGGCCACCCTTGGCAGAGGCCATGGTCATGGAAGCAATGCAAATACGACCACTGAGCAGTTGGTCGGCCACTCGAATGAAACGGTTGCGGCGACCTTCAATGGTTGAGGTGAAACTGCCGTCCGGGTGGACCTCGGAATGGCGGTTGAGGAGATTGACCCGGGGTATACGCACGTGGTTGAAGGCCAGGAGGGCGTTGTCAACCCCGTCCAGGTCCTGCTTACGACCCATGTCACGGATGGTGACCCCGGGACATACCCGCAGATCACGGTCCCGGATGGGGACCAGGAAGGCGTGGATGCCTTCGTTCTTGCCAGCGACAAGGGTCTGGGCAAAGACGATGCAGTACTTGGCGTGGATGGCACCATTGGTGATCCAGAACTTCTGGCTTTTGGTCGATGGACTGTGGATAATGAATTCTTGGGTGGCCTGGTCGTAAGTGGCGGTGGTCTCCATCTCAATGGCGTTATTGCCGTAGCCCAATTCGGTTAAGCCAAAACAGCCCGTTGATTCCAGGCTATCCACTTCGGGGATAAGGTGACGGTGACGTTCAGTACCCAGTTTGATCAATGTACCGCCAAACTAATGGACATTCATTCAATGGTAATAAAGTGTGAGTATTTAGTTGTAGATGGGGAATAAGAGTTAGTGGGTATTGGAGGAATATGCGGGGATCAAGTGAAGTATGGAATGGCTCTGGAGAGCTGTTGGAAGGAGGCGCCTAGCCTAATTCGGTGAATTTGCTATACTTACCAGATTGTAATTGACGGTCATCTTAGTCGAGGTGCCACCATCGATCAGACCAACGGTTTCATGGACTAGGGATAGCACGGGAGTAATGTGGGCGGTTCGAGTATTAGAAATATGGAGTTAGGATCATCAGCAAGGAGTTGTGAAGGGAACGGATGCAATTGTACATTGTTATCTAATCTGATTAAAACAGTTCGACTTTGGGGCGATTAGTATTATTATAATTAGACAAAAGCAATTGATATATTAAACGGATAAACATACCTGCAAAAATATTGAGGGGGTTACGCTCAAAGTCCAACACGGAGATGAAACCACCTTGGCCGACGGCCTGGAGACGCTTGAAGGCCAAGTCGCGTTCCTCCTCCAAAGTCACGTCGTAGCGGGGGGCGAACAAATCGTAGTTATCCAAGATAAAGCGCTTGAGCTTTTGACGGTTCTCTCGGTTATCGGGTTCTAGCAGCTGGCCCAACTCGGCCGAACTGAAGGAAGCCTTCGGAAGGTGAGCCTCAGCCACTTGGTAGGCTGAGTCCGAAGGGTTCTGGGCAAAGCGCTGCAGAGGAACGTCGGTCTTCATCTGAATGGTCGAGCAAATGCGAAGGAAGAGCGGGGAATAGACACAACTAGTAAGAAGGGAGAGAAATAGTAGTTGCAATGGAAAGAGTGGGAGAGGGCTAGAGTGAAATGTACAAGGGTAGAGAAAGCTGAGAGACCAGAAGTAGGTGAGCGGTTGATAATGTATTTATTACAGGTGAAAATGACCGCTCCCAGGGCCACAGCCAAAGCATATACTGTGGGTGGGATTGGCAGCTGAAAATTCGACAGGTCGTTTTTATATGCGCGGGGCGAGGAGAATACCACATGAATGGAGCAACTCAGTTGACATGCCGTATATATGTATGTAATAAGTTTCATGTGACCGGTGTTTCTCCTCTGGCTTATTGGAGGACCCACAGATGCCGCATATAAGGAACACCGCACACAGCGCAAATCACCACCACCTTGTATGCCCTCCCTCCCCGTCATGTGAAAAGGGGAGCGGTACTCCTACGGAAATATTGAATGGCCACCAAAGAATATGGGGCACATCGCACCGCTTGGGGACTATTCCTATCCTTATAACCCCGCTGAGTGGATGAGCTACCCTCTACCAGATTGAAACTAACCAGAAAATTCCCTAACAAAGAAAAGGGGGTGAGGAGAAGCTACAGTAATTTACAATTAATCATGAACGGGTGGTAGAGGCTAAGTAGAGGCGATCAATGGAAGCACAGGATAAATATACTAGTCGAGGTGTTGCTGTCTTTCAAAGGTATAGGGACCACTCGTTGACGGAATGAAAAATAGCCGGCCAGGCAATATCACCATCTGTTATAATGGTCACTGGCTAGTCTCCGTGGCGTGTGGGGGCAAGTCCTTGGCCAGGAGTGCATTGGTCGGGAAGGCGAAGCAGTTTTGGGGTCGTAGAACCCCCCGGTACGCGGGTTCAGTGAGCGGGAGTTGCTCCATGGCCCGGTGCAGCTGGGCGGGGCTGGTCAAGGCACCGGCTCCCACTTGGGATAGCATAGCCCCTAAATGGGCCTCCAATGCCTGTGCCGTCTGACACTCGGTGGCCGTGGGGTTTTTGTAGTGATCGGAACCCAAGCGGGCATTCTGGAGCGACTCGAGTTTCATTAATAACAAGGCACCCCGGTCCAGGTGTTCCGTGGCCCGATGGGGGGCTTCCACGGGGGATTGCTTCTCTGGGCCGCGTAGGACAGCGTCCACATCGATACCAAGCGAGGCCAAAAGATGCTTGTCCAACTCGACACCATCGGTCGATTGTGACTGGAGTTCGGGCTGGTACTCCGCCATGAGAAACTCGATTTCATCAAAACTCAGCGTAGGCTCGTCCAGGGCCAACGGTGCCTCGACGGAAGGCTTAGATGCGGCTGGGGGTAGAACGGGATCGACATTCACCTCCACCGGTCCGAGTAGAGCGTCTTGCGTGTCGTAGGTTGGGAAGCAAGAGCCGTAAATGCCGTATTTGGTAGTGCGGGCTATATCTATGATCAGGTGGTGGATTGGATTAACAGAGGTTTATTAAGGTTGGTCGTTTAGCACAGCGATGTGCTCGTTAAGGGCCATTCTAAGTCTAGTAGCCAGTTGACTTTTACGAAGTCGGGATGGGCTAGAAGTAGAGACCAGGGCTCCCGAATTCTTCCACCTGGTCTGGGACCAGGTTAACTAAAAACCCTTCACCATGCGACGCGTAACTCCAAAGCTTACTAGAATACCCCCCCCTACCATCAACAGCGTGGCTCCCTCCCCCCTTTACCATTACCATTGGCATGGCTACTTACCGATTTTTTCGGTTGGTTGACTACCCGGATGTACCTGAACGGGCTTGAGTCGACTGAAGGGGTCGACGGAATCCAGGCTCGGCACGGTAGCAGGCTCCATGGGCGCGGCCGGATAGACCGCCAGCGTGCTAATCCCATCCGCCAAAGGAAGCTGCTGACCGGCCTTCAAGTCAATGGCATCAGTGAAAAGGTAGCCCATGGGGCCCGGACGCATGAGCGCCACCTTTCGCGTTGGACCCGATTTAGCTGGCGGAGTAGCAGTGGGTGTGGCCATTGTGAGAATTAAGTGGGTGGCAGAGGAAAGATGAGGGTTAAGGAGAATAATAAAAAAGCAAGCTTGAGTATGGTCTAGGCTAGGCCAATCTAGTAAAAGACTAACAAAAGGGTAATGGGACGACGGCAAAAGTTAAGGTGAACCGTAATAGTGTTTTAACAACAATGGGTTTGTGGAGCTAGCTCCTTCACTGTCTCCACTTGCGCCGCCTTGGAAGAAACCTATTAGCCGGACTGGGAAGAACACCAACGTGGGAGGGGGGCGGTATTACAGCTACTGATTTCAGGGTCTAATTATCGTTAATAGATGCCGTCGACGTTTTGTTATTTATTGGCGATACTTATTTCGCACAATGGACAAGTCCACGGT